>JXPE01005531.1:14758-27437 GCA_001015215.1 Holcocephala fusca
ATATGGTTTATTGTAGTAGTTCGAAGTGTAATAGAATTTCCAACAGTTTCGATATCTCCTTGTTACATCTGCATTCAAGCATTTTCAGTCATTGCAATACCCATTTATATTCATTAAAAATGTGATATATAAAAGTAATAATGCGTTAAGAATTTCAACATTCTTGAAAAAAAAACTCTAACTTTCAAATTAAAATATAAAAATTCATACAAATTCATTGAAACTACAACAACTTCATTCATTCAAATTCATTGCTTTCCAAACAGAAATAACACTTTTACTATATTATTTTATTCACTTTATTTTTTTTAAAAAAATATTTAAAATTATTACTTTAAAATGCTTTTTCTTATGTAATTAAACACATAAAACTTAGCGGCATAATTCTGCTTGAAAAATATTAAAAATACTAACCTTTAAAACTGATAAATAAATCTGCTTGCAAATTGCTTCGTTTCTCCTATACCTCTAGAAAAGTTACAAACTTAATCCTTATCATTCCGTCTTTTAAGTACGTGCATCAATCAACAACTCCAACTTATCCTTGTAATTTTTGACTTGCAAGATTTCAAGAGGCAGGCTTTAAATGCTACAATAGCATGTAAATAATCACATTAAAGTCATTCAAAATAACCCTTACTAATTTCAGAAGTAATATAATGTTGATTAAAACACTTATATAGCTAGTTATAACTGATTAATGTTTGGTATTCTTTAAAACATTAATTCTTTGGGATGCAAACCGGGCTTAAGATCCCAGGTCTCACAATAGAAAACTATATGTGTTTTTACCACATTACTTTCTTTGGGTGAACAAACAAAATACTTTTTCTTTTTCTTCTTCCGCAACTGATTTATTATATGAAGTTTCTGATTTAAATGTTTTTCTTTATCTGTTCCAGAAGGCCTGTCATACTTATTGTTATTCTGAAAGTCCCTTACAAGATGTCTTACTAATGATTTGACATATTCATAGTGTTACAATGCTCTTATTATTTTTTGTCTAGACTCATTTACCGAGTACAACTCCAGAAGTACACTTGGAGTAGACCGCCAGACAGGAGATGCACACTAAGATCGATAGGGATTAAATTATAACATGCCAGATATATTGACGCCATAAAATAGTATTACTAGGTATTAGTTACTCTTAAGGTCGAATTATACGATGAAATAAGTCTCATAAAAAAAGTTTCAATATTCTACGAAATTCTACTGGACCAAATGTCCGATTCAAAATTTCACCGAAGTAAGCAATTACATCACCACGATAACTTTAAATGTTTTCATCCATTCCTTTGCTTTTTTGCAATCACCTTTCTACCAATCACCAACAGCTACCACTTATTTTATGCTTCAAAACAGCAAGATTGAAAAACAAACAAATATGCTTTCATCAACCTGTAGCATTTCTTTTAATTTTTCTATTATACTCTTCACTTTTTTATCGCGCCAAAAACAACGAGTAACAAAACGTTGTACTGGCACACAGTAACTCCTTCCCTGCCAGCTTATACTTTTGCCTTTGTCAAATTTTCAGTAAGCTCTTGAAATCCGTGAAACTTTACATTTAATTATATGAAACCCTCCTTATCCCTCATTCTCTCTGCCCCATAAGCTCACTGAGTCCAAGGCAGGTTTCTGAAACAGATTTCATCGTATAGTTCGACTTTTATGAAAATAATATGATTCCATATTATTAATAACAATTATAACAATTTTCAGATGTGAATTAACTAAAAATGTAAGTAAAAATTCTAGTAGCAGCATAGGACCTCCACAAAACCTCTCGCTCTGCCTTACGAATTCAATTCTAGTGCCTGTGCTGAGATCATATGTTCTAACTTCCATTATCAATTTCTTTTCCTAATTTGCTCCGCTATTAGTTTTTTTTTAATTTCCAAAGACCTGCATTTTGTATGTGAATAATTTTTTTACTACCTTGACTTAACGTATGGCTTAAATACTCTCAGTTTAGTCCCTCTTATGAGGTCTGTGGATCTCCAAATTCTGTGTAGTCTTCAAAAGGTTATTTTTGCTTCCTCTGCATGTTGTTGCAGTAAAAGTGGCGACTTTCTTAATCATTTTGTTATTTTTTTGTTTAGGCCTTGTTTGTTTGCTGACTTTATGTTTTCGTTGCTTATCTCCTCGAAGTTTTCCTTACATTTCCAAATTAGTTTATGGAAGAGTGTTAATAGAACCCAATTCGTATTTGCGCACATATTATTTTGTTCTGCTGCCTTTTGCACTTTTTCTTTTCCTTTTTTTACTTTTCTTTCTCTCGCGTTTATGTTTTTGCTGTTTGTAAGTTTTCTTGATTTATAGCTTCTAATTTTTTCAGTCAGAGTTCTTGTAATTTCCTATGTCAGTTTCTGTTTTTCTAACCTTTCTCCTTTTTTGTTCATATCCGATTTTGTAGACACTGTTTAAAAACATATATCTCCCATAAAAAGGATATCAGCACTCTGAATATCTACTCCTAAATCTTTGTTGATGCATCGAATGTCTTTATTTGTAGATGCAGATGGTTGGATTTTTTCTTATGGTTTTTTTCTTTTTTGTACATGATTTTAAATACTTTTCGGGGAAAATATACTTAGGTTGAACTGTAGGTAACTAAATTCTTCTTTTTACTTTGTTTTTGTTTGTCGGTATGATTTTTTTGCAAATGCTTGTTTTCTTCTTTATTGGAGTTTTTTATTTTTTGATTTATTCCGTATTTTAAATTACTTTAATTTTTCAAACCCAGAGTGGCAGCGCAAATCACAAGATATCAAGTTAAAGTCTGTTTTTTTTATTCATTTTTTTTCTTTTTTTCAATATGTAAAATATTCGGGATATGTAATTTTATGAGTAAGAAATAGTTGAAGATGATAAGGCAAGGCGGCAAGGAAGTTTTTTCGTTTTTCCTTTATTATTACTTGGTTTTTTGTCCTTGGAATTTTTCAATAAAATTTTGAATGCCTAAAACGNAAGATATCAAGTTTAAGTCTGTTTTTTTTATTATGCCTAAAAAAATAGTTAATAGCTCCACTATGTAAAATATTTGAACAAAATTACATTTTACACTTTCTTCTTAAAAATAATATTTTAAAAGTTCTTTTAAGAAATGATAGCATTTTAATAACTGACTGTAAACACGTATTGAAATTTTTCTTTGAAATTTTAGCCAAAAAGCCACAATTTCGCATATTCTCTTATCTAAGCTAATCCTCACAATATCTTATCACGTTGTAAATATATAATTGAAAAGAATAAACGTATTTATGTATAGAATTTGCATGGATAAATTTTATAATTAATAATATTGCCAATTTTGCTGGAAAGTTACATATCTCGCCTTTTTAATTAAATAAATCATTGTAACTTCTAACAAATATAAACTTTCTTTAAATATTAATTTTCTTAAAAATGGAACGATCAGAAATTCGCACTAATATGAAGTATTAGTTTTTATGTGAAACGGCATGGAAGATTGCGCAAATCATTAATAGTGTATTTGGTTCTAGTGCTACTATGCAATAGACAAGTATCAAGTGTTTTGCCAAATTTCGTACAGGTCACTTTGACCTCAGAAATGAATCATGCTTTCGCTCAAAATCAAAAATTAATACTTTGCGGCCCGCACGTCTCGTAAAAATTTATTCGCTTGCCGCCGGCAGCACAAATTCGGATTACTTAGCTTGTCGCCGGACGTTCTTGATATTATCGGGAAATTATAAATTGTTAAGTTTTACTAAATCTCATAAGTTCTCAATCCTGTTTTCCTACAAAAGTTGACGTGTGTAACCTATTATTATCTAAACAAAACACCAACTGAATGCAAAGATGATCGATAATGTTCACCACACCACTGTGTTGTTGTCGGCTGTTGGCCACTATTTTGTATGCTACATCACTGTGGTGTAGCCGGACAGCATAGTGTTAATTATAAAAAAAACTAAAGATCTCCGTTGAGTCTGATCCATCTCAGAGTGCCTATGAAATATCATTCAAATTTAGTGTTAGCAAACAAACAATATTAACTCATTTAGCTGCAGTAGGTAAAATGAGAGAGTTGAATAAAAAAATTAATTGAAATAAAAACAGAATAAAATGCTTGGAAACTTGCTTGGTGTTGTTTTCTCGTCAGAAATCGGATCTATCTTTGAATCGGATTGTCACTTGTGATGAGAAATAGATCGAATATGACAATCGCAAACGTCCAACACAGTGATAGAATTAGAATAAATCACCAAAACATACTCCAAACACATTGTTTGGTGGTCTAGCGCAGCTGTGATCCATTATGATTTCATTAAATCTGGCTCATCGATCACAGCAGAAATATGCTACAACCAATTGAACGAAATAATGGAAAAACTTGAAGAAAAATAGCCTAGATTAGTCAACAGATGGATTTTTATCTCATGGCATGATAACGCCAGACCACGCACTGCACAAATGACTGTGGCAATATAGGTGCATACTTTGATGAATAAAATAATTCCTTATATTTTTAAGTTATCAACCAATTTTGTCTTTTTTTCTACAAATTTCATCCTTGACGACCTGATATATAATGTACGTGTATAAAAGCAAAAATTCAAAATCGTCTGTAATCTAGTCATTGCCAATTTTTCCTGTACGGAAAGCTTATTCAGCTAAATTACACCATTTTAAAGGTAATTACATAATTCCATTACTGCAAAATTTTTTTTTTCAAGTTTTGAGCTCAGTTTTATTATGTTAAGAGGGTTATAAATAAGATTAGATCAAAATAAGAAATGGTCTGATGGAGTCTTGGGTCATCAAAAATGCGTACGTGGTATTGTCGTGATTCAATATTAAAGCGCATAGCATTTGACTAATAAATGTTCAACTTTATTTTTAGTTAACCTACTCGTATGTTTTGTCTTTCAAACGAATAAAAAAGTGCTATCAGATCTGAATATTATTTATTAGTAGAGCTGTACGATCCTAAGACCGGAAATCAAAAAACAATTAATGTAAAAATAAGCGATTATATCAATGGATTCAGACTGCATTCCTCATTTCGCATGAATTAATTAATGAAAAGAAAACTTTCAGGCAATTTCTAAAAAAATTCTATTGATAAATAGAAAATATATTTTCCATATATGTAAAAATTAGGCGATGACTTACTTGACTATCATTGATATGAAACTTGTAGACATAAATAAAATGTTAATCTTTAATTAAAAGTAGTTCCATCACATTACACGACTCTATAGTTGAAATCGTACCTTAGACGTCAGTTAATTAGCTGTGGAAATGTATCAGTAGAATATTACCTGAAAATAGCATAGAAAACATGTTGAAAACTGCTTCTGATTTTTATTAACTTGTAGGCACTACACTTTTAAAAATGAAAATTGTTTTAAAAACAAGTTGCAATAAAAGTAATTTATTCAATAAAACCGTTTTACATTGTAGTAACATCCCAAAAAAGCAGCAGTAAATTCCATTTACAATTAAAATTGTTTGAAATCCTTAAAAAGTAATCTTCTGCAGCTTAACCCTTATCACTCCAAGAATTTTTCAGAATGATTTGTAGCCAACTCCAGACAATTTTTGTTCATTTCGAAGTGATTAAAAAAAACTATATTATTTCGAGTAAGACCTAACATATTAGAATCAATTTTACTTTTTTTACAACTAACAGTAGCCACTATCATAAAACGATAATAAAATATTTTTATGAGGGAAGGATCATAAACTAATTATAACTTACCATACTCCAGACATACACACCAATTTGGGAAAATTATATTTTCTTTTCATTGTTATTTTCCTTGAAAATTTGTTATTGAGCAGATATGTTTTGATCACCTATCTCACCATTTAATGATCAAGAGTCCCTTTCAATAAAATTATGGTGAATGAAATAAAATGTATGCAGAAATAAATCTGTATGGGTCTAAACTCACTGAACAGATCCTTTTTTTTCATTTACCTGTAAAATTATACTTCTTACCATTTTAAAGTGTGTAAATATCAATAAATATTTGAAATAACTAAAAATTCTTGAAGGTATTTGATTTAAATTTCTATTTCTATTTTGTATCTATTTTAATTTTATTTCTAAAATTTTTATTCAAATCATTCTAACCATTAACAAGCAAGCCTAACTCAACTAGCCCTGCATACAATTTGTTACACTTGACAGTATTACTGCCGATTGGAGTGATAAGGGTTAATTTGCTGTTCATTATGAGTTTCAAATATGAAGAATGATAAGAGAATTTCGACTACCTACTTAAGGTATTTGCATCCAAAAAACTTTATTTTCTCAAGAATTTTCTTTTTAAAAATATTTTCAATTCAACAGTTTCTGCTGTTCCTACAACTAAAGTCGTTTTCATCGAATTTGCTTAAATGCACAAGAATTCAGTCTCTTTTTTTATTAATACCAAGTTTGGGATTCAATAATGAAAACAGTTTTTACAGCAGTAATGATAATTTATTTCATATCATATATACTAAAATTAGACAATTCAGTGTTGATATTTAATAAGTTTTTGACTTTTAAAGTATAACAAAAAATCATTAAATTTAAGAAACGAAACAAACTTCCTCTTCAAAGTATTATATTTTAAATATGTATGCTTTTTATATAATGCACTAAGTAAAAAGAAACTATCAACGGAATTATTTCCTCTTGCTGATCTTAGTTCTAAGGAATGACTTCATATTGTTTGACATATTAAGGATTAATCGTTACTTACTTAAAAGATAATTTGCTAAAACAACGTGCATATAATCAAAGCACCATTCAAATTTTATTTAAAAGTTGCGAATATTTTTTTATTATTTTTGATTGAGATCTAAAGCAAAAGTTTAGAGGAAGTTTTTAAATTATTTGTATGAAGTAATCACAAAAATAGTTGAACTAATTTATCTAAAAAACAGATTCAGCCGAACGTGATAATTGCACAGGATGGGAAGGACTCCTAGCTAAACGTTTTTTTGGTAATCTTTCAAGTAAAGACAATAGTTTAGGAAATTCTGGTCTATCGTCTGCTTGAAAAGACCAACACAACATTAATATGTCTTTTACATCACGAGAAGTTTGTAAGTTAGCTAAAGTTTGTTTCATACCCCTACCAACTTGCCAAATAACAGCTTCTGGTGGTTGAAATTTAAATGGAAACTCACCACATAATAGTTCATACCAAACTGTACCAAATGAATATACATCTGAAGCTTTCGAAAAAGGCAACATTTCATCTGATGGCCTATATGGTGTTAGAGCACGCATTAATTCTGGAGCTAAATAACAAAGCCATCCGTTCGGAATTTCTAAACCTAAATCACAGTAATATAATTTTGTTGAGCTAAACAGGCCAAAATCAGTTATTATAACTTTTCCATTTTCTAGAAAAATGTTCTTAGTTCTTAGGTCTTTATGGAAAATTCCTCGCGCATGTAAATAGGCCATACCTTGAGAAATTTGCTGAGCAATCAAAGTCGTTCTATTAAGATTAAATTTATCACGACGAAGATGAATGTAGGTGTACAAGGTGTTACCCTTACAAAGTGATGTTACAATTGCTAAGTATGGTGGATTCATGCAGGCACCCATAAAAAGCACTAAATTTTCATGACGAGTTTTTTTAAAATTTGCTACTTCTAGTTTAAACGCCTCTAATGTACGTTCATCATTTAAGTAATCTTCTGTTAGAAGCTTTACAGCGACATCTCCATACCATAAAGCACGATGAACTGTACCAAATCGACCTTTCCCTATTTTTTCTAACAAATGAAGATCATCATAAGGTATATCCCACTCCTTAAATGATAAAGAATTTTGCCTAGGCCAATTTCTAGAATCATTTTCCTCTGTAGAATCTAATCTAACAGGAGTCCGATCTGAATCAGTACTTGCACTTGTACTTCCAGAAAGGGAAACCGTTTTGTCGCTATCATTGCTTTTATGAGTATCAGAAAGTTCTGATAAAGGAGGTCGCACTTGTATAGTAGGGTTAGTTTTCGGACTTTTCGTTATGGAATTAGGAAATCTCTCACTGTTAGATAAATTCGAACTGACGTAGACACTACTACAGTTAGAACTACTAATACTAATGTTGCTAAGCGGGGGATTTTCGTTTGCATCATTTAATTGATTGTGGGCTATCACATTCGGCTGAGTTGCAACAATTTTTACATCAGGAAAATTAAACTGACTGGTATATTTTTGAGCTGATGAAGGAGTAGTAAGTTGATTTGTAGTACTACTTCCACTACTGCATCCACAATGAGAATAGCTACTTCCACTCATATTAAATAAAGCTGGACTCGATGGCGATGAGCTATTACAACTCGACCCAGGAGAACTACTATCTGGTGCATGATATGGATTAACTGTCTTTTGTCTTCTTCCAGCTGTTAAAAATCCAGTACGACTACCTAAGTTTGGTGAAGTATTCGGTAAAAACACATCGCCAGATTGCTGGAGAGTTTTTTTGAATTCATCAACGAATTCTCGGGGTAATCCACAAGAAGGTGGAACATTTGGTTCACAGTCTTTATGGCACCTGTACTTACATTCTTTGCATTTTAAACCAAAAAACATTTGTTTTTGGCAAAGATCACAGGTTGACATTACTTTAAAAACTTTAGTAAAACGATGTGCTATCATATGACCCATTCCGAATGAGACAATTGGTGTACAAGGCGATCGAGGAACTGTCAAAATATTTGTGTTCTCTACAATCATATCAGTATTATACTGAGAAGGCAGATCAGGACCTGGTTCCGTATGTAAACGAGTTCTAGGTATAATTTGTTGGCTTTGGTGTGTACCACCTGGAGTTAGTGGATTTTCTTGTATTAGTTGAGACTCATGTGATTTCGATTTAGTTAATGATGCTAAGCAATCAGGACTAGATGCAGTTGCACATCCTACAGTTCCAACAATGTTTGGATTAGATGCTGGTATATGTGATGGAGTCGGTGGCTGATGTAGCATAGTTTGATGTTTTTTCTTTGGGGGTGGTGTTCCAGTTTTTCGATGTCCCATTTTTTGAGTAGATGTAATTCCACTTGCATTGGTAATAGACAAACAAGGAGAATTTGGTGGAGACGGTGATGGAGTTAGAACACGTGTTGTACCCAAAATCCCTTCTTCAGAAACATTTATGTTGGAAGGTGATTGAACAACATTTTCACCACTAATACTCACTGGTGATTGTCGATTTTTATGCGGCTGCTTTGCTGCACGATAAGAGCGAGGTGATGCTGTAGCATTGAAACTGTTTGCATTTAATGCATTCCTGTGATGATGAGCATGGTGATGTCGATCCCAAGAATCCCAGAACAAACTTTCTGGCTCTCTGGAACCGTCTTTAAGAGCGTTTTTACATTTTCGAAGATTTTCCATTGCAGTTATTAATCTTCTCACTTCCTCCTCTCTAATATTAGGATTATTTACCAATAAGCTTTTTAGTTCAGTATCTGATTTCTCCATTAGTTGTTCTAATGTGTTCAGTCGCAGAAGACAAACATTTAATGAATCTTGACTTAGTCCAACAACACGCAACCACTGCCTTAATTCGGCACCAGATGATGCTAAGCCACTACTGGGTACCCGTTCTTGCAAGCGAGTTTTCGCTAAAAGTAGCTCTGAGAACATTTTCACTAATTTCGTTTCTAAAGATCGTATTTCCTGTTGTGTTAATGAGGCACTCGTAGCGCATTGTGTTCTCAAACCTTCTAATCTATCCGCTGAGATATCAATCATACTTTGAATGACATCCAAGCCATTTGCCTCCGATATAGACATCTCCATCGTATGTCAATAACTGCAAACAAATAGAAGTTTTTAATTCACTTAGAACAAAGGGCATAACTATCTTAATAGCTTATAATTAAATGGTTCCTTTAAGCAGGAGCCTTGTAGTGACAAACAATATAATTTACTACAAAATATAAAAAGTGATATTAACAATCAAGAGTCACACCAATATCACAATGTTAAGTCGAAATCGATTTTCCACCTGAAAGAAAACACACAAAGCAGCCTTTAATCACTGGTAAACGCAAAACATAAACTTATAGTTAAGACTTTACTAACATTTTTTATGTTTTCTTTTCACTTATTTTTGCGTAAATAAATTGCTTAATGAATTTTTCCAATTTCTAAGAAGAAAGAAGAAAAATCAATCCGACCGACGGCGGCTGTCAAGTTCCCTAACAAGTCGCCATTTTTGCTTCCTCTTTCTTTTTACCATCAGTTTTTATATTTTAGGGGCACGTTCAGAAAACTTTATTATTTTACTATGAAGTAAAGTTGGCAAACAACTTCACTTTTCTTCTTTTTTTTTTTTATAGTAGTGCCGTGAGATTCAATTTGAAATTTGATTTTTAACTCAAAGCAAAGATTTAAAATAAGCTGTAAATCTTATCTTTTGAAATTTGTTTTAACCATTCTGTTATTTATTTCTGAATGAGAAAAAATTTATTTCATTTATCATATTTTGTTTTCTAACGCATATAACTCGCATCTATAACTAAGCTAAGCAACCTGTTTTTTAAAAACTTGGATTAATTTTAACTGTTTTTTAAAATATAAATGTTTTTTTTTATTCCCTTCATGATCTGGAAAGTGATTTCTCTGGCGGATTAACTAAAATCACCGTCAATATTGCAGATAAATAATTAAAGTAACAAGGAGCCCCTCAAATAATTCTATTATTATGTTCCTAGCAAATGCAATGTTATCTGATCAGATTATACCAAACAAAGAATTAGTTGCTAAATTTAAAAAATAGTGCGATCATAGTTTTTTTTAATAAGCAATAGCAACTTTTATTTATGTTTGTAAAATCACAAAGCTTACTTATTTTACATTTAATAGGATTTACATTCAGAGTTAGAATTTGGCCTATTTGAGTAGCGCTTTAATTCTTTTAAGGATATCAAAATATGAGTCGACTCGTGGATAGTCTCTTAAGATGTATCGTTCCTAATATTTATTCATTCTTAATTATTAATTTGTCTGCGTTATTAAGATGCATTTTGAATAAATAGGGTATTTCAAGACACAACTTCGCCTTATTACATTTTTGATCTGATTTCAGATCAATATCATCAATACATAAATCAAAAAATTTCATAGAAAAAATTTTAAAAAGTGAACAATGCGAGCAGGGAAGATGGTGAATATGTTTTGGTTTACTTTACAAATATCACTCTAAAATTTATTAATTATACACCTTAATAAAATATTAAAATAGGATTCGATAAAGAACTAAGAACTTCTTCAAATTAGCTCTCTTCTTTTCCTTATTCGCAGTTTGTGCATTTTGTGTTAAAACTCCCTATTACTATGTTTCTTGTTATCAAAAACCAATTCCTCAAATCTTCCCCTGAAATCTTAGTAACCTTTAAATTTTTTTCTAATTTTATTGCTCTTCAAAGTAGGCATAATTATTTTTTATTTTTTTATCATTTTTCTACTTAGTTCAAATGGTATGAATTTAAAATAAAAGGCATTTTTACATTAATATCTCCTAGGATCTAACACATCTTCATCCTAGGCCTCTCTGTTCCAGATCTTCCATATAGAAGATAGTGTTTTTTTTAATACCATTGCAAAGCTGCTGATTTTACCTCTTGAGTTGATATCCATCTGATTATTTTTATGTTTTCTTTTAATCAATAATTTCGAGAATATTCTGATGAGATGTTATAATTTTCTTTTTGTACATTAAAAACTGGGAATTGTGGTTGCAGTTGATGGCCTAAAATAATTACATCTATCGTTACTCTAGCTGCCCATCTTTTAATTTCTGATCTAAATCTGATCTATAAAATAAATGTAATGAAATTTTCCAACAACATTCTTTCAATTAGAATGTGATACGTTTTTAAATTCAATGAATTTTCCATATCTTAAGAAGGTATTTTTGCTTTTTTAAAACATACAAAGAAATATCTTGAACTTAAATAAAAGTGCAGTTTGGAAAAACCTTATTGTAAGTATCCAATCTTCAGCTGTGGACTGTAGGTATTTCGGGAACTTTGTGACTGTTGTAAATATAATTATAACTGTTTCCAAAATGGTTCCACTTTCTTAGAACTAGTGATATGCTAATTATTTTTAATTTTTTAATTTTTATTATCCTTCAAAGAATTTTGGATATTATTTTGAATTTTTTTAGATGTAAATTTGATTTTATGTTTCTTTCCTCTATGATTGAACTAAAGCACCTCATATTTGTAGCAATATTGTCGATGTGGTAAAAAAATACTGTGAACTGCGGCCTCGACATTATCTTTAATGATATTATTATGATCATTGGTTTAACAAGTTGTTTAATTTTTATTTTACTTCATAGGTCCTGATAACGTAACTAGTTAGTGGCTCTAAAAATTTACTGTCTTATTTCATGTATATGTCCCACAATCCGAAAACTTATAGAAATTGATGAAAATATCGAAATTGCTTGGTTGGTGGTAAATTTTTTTGCATTGTATTAAACAAGTAGGAAGTTCTGTTCTAAACTTTAGAAGTTCGTTTTAGTGCAAAAATTTTTAATTAAAAAATATATTTTGTTTAAAGTTAGATGAATAGCGTTGATTCAGTCCAATAATCTATAAACATAATTTTACAAGAATTTTTTTTCCTTTTTCTTCTTCGTATTACGCAAGGATTAAGTACTCCCATATAACCCTT
>JXPE01005694.1:3327-16269 GCA_001015215.1 Holcocephala fusca
AATTGAATGAATTGTGTGTGGGCACTTTGTTCGGTTAAGTTATTTGAAACTTCTTTCAATTTTTCAATGTGAAAATAATATGAAATGAAAATTCAACTTAAAAGGAAATTTTATTGATAGAAAGCAGAAAAGCTTATTTTAGAATATGTTTGGCATATTTTATTTTTTTGAAGGGCTTTAAAAAAATGACAGGAAGATTGAGGAAAATATTATTTTTCTAAACGGAAATTACATGGAAAATTGTATTATAAAGCAAATTACGCTTTTCATTTCAAATAGAGATATTGTTATTGATCCATTTACGTATATACGTACGTGCGGTAAAGATAGAAAAAGAATCAGACATATCTCAATATTAAAAATATTTCAAAAATAATTTAATGGTTTCGATAATACATCAAAAATGATTGATTATCAGTAAAGTAAGTGCATTTAAGTGCATTTCTAGAATGAAATAAAATAAAAGCCTTTCTTAAATATTATTTTTCCGATCTCAAGTTAACTTGAAAGTCTAAAAATGTGACAATTTCAATATTGTTAGAAAGTGTTAAAATATCCATGAATCGAATTTCATTCAATCCATCAATCAAATCAATCATGTAAATATTTTCCAATCGAATAATTTGCTTATTTCTTAATTAGTTCGCAAAACTCATTTGAATTGCTCGATTTGCTTTGCTTTAAATTTAAAATCATTTACACGGTACTTAAATAATGCAAATTTTCACATTAAAAATCTGAATGATTCAATAAATCAATCATCAATGATCAATCATTTTAATACCTTCTAAAAATTCATAAGGATAAGTAGATAGCTACCTACCACCAATATTGTAATCTTAACCATTTTTGTTTTATGATGCGTTATGGGTCGTCAATTCAAGAAAATTAACATTACCAAAACATTATTTTTGCTCTACCTATATTTGCAATAATAAATTTTTCAAGAGAGATTGATTGATTTGCTTGATTGATTGCATCAATCCTAGATTAACATATTTTATCAATATTTTATTTCATTTTTTTTTGTGATTCAAATGCTTTCAAATGCATTAGAAAAAGAAGAAGCAAAACAAACCAAAATCATCATTTTGCACACTTGACTTCTTTTCATGGCATGATTCGACCGCAATTTTTTTTCTTATTCTCAACAGCTCAACATAATTTTAATATAATCTGACGATTGACAAGATCTTATTAAGCAGTTAGCAAAGTGGTGGTGGTTTGGCGGTTTCAATGATCTCATGATAATGATGTTATTTGTACAGGTGGTTAAAGGTAACAAAAAACCAAAATACCTGAAATATTTACTTTTGATAACGTCAATTTTATGGCTAACAAAAGAAAGTAAGCAACTCGTGATGAAGTGGTGTTTTCTACAATTGATGGATGCTGAAAATTATTTCAGAAAAATTAAAAAAATTTAGTAAAAGTGCGTGGCAATTGACAATAAAATTTTCATATTTTCATAATGTGGACAGACAAAAAAAAAAAAGCGGAAGAAAATTCATTTCTTTGCTTGCTTGCCTTTTTCCTTTTGGCATAAAAACTTTCATCTGCAACATAAAAGACCATTGGTTAATGCAAAACTTCACTCATAGGTTAAATTTTCCTATTTACTTCTCAAATTTTTTTTCGTGCAAGTTTTTATTTTACTTACCAATTTATTTACGTTTTTTATTTTAAAATGAACAAAAGCTCATATGAACGACAAGTTTGGACTTGTAGGAATGAACTCGTATTAAGTTTTCTCTTCTTTTTTTAACTTTTTTAAAGACTTATTGTCTTTGGAAAATAAAAAGTTTAAAAGAAAAGTCTACAGTTCCTGTGCTGATGCAACAGAAAAAAAAATAACCAATTGAAAGAAAAGAAACGAGTTAAATCGGCGTTGGTAGCTTACGAGAAGTTTATAAACAAATGAAACAAAAATTATACGAGTATGAAAAATCTTTTGTTACACTAAAAACACTTTTACTTGATTTTTCGTAACATCTACAAGACGGAAAAACTGTAATGGAATTTTGCACTTATTTTCACTTTTTCTGTGTTAAGCCAAAAAGTAAAGTGAAAAAAGTAAGGAAAAAGAATTACACACTTACCTGACCACATGACTACTTTTAGTAAAATTTAAAATATTTTCGAAATTAGTAGGTGAAAAATTCAATAATTTTCCTTCAAAAGTCAACAATAAAATCTTATTTCACTTACGAATAAAAATATTACCAAAAAAAACTTATATAGTTAGAACCTCATTTCTTTCCTGATTCTTCAATGTACAGGAATACAGGAATCCTTCAGAATAATACAACCTTTAAACAATAATTTCATGAATATTTCAAGCTTAGTAACAGAAATACTACTAGAAAGCCAGATAATTATCTCTTCAAAGACTTTTCCTTTACAAGTTCCCTTAGGTTCCATGTTAGGACCACTGTTGTTATTCAATGGCCATTTGATTCTAATAAAATTCGAGCCTATCTTAACACACTAAGGTTAAGTAATAGAAGTGTTTTTTTTTAAGTTTTTGGTTTAAAGAAGTGGAATGCATTTACATAGTTTGAAACGCTCTTTATTGATGTAAGAAAAACTTCTAACAAAAAAGACATAGCAAATATTTTCCCTTTTCATCTAGTGATTCTTACCACGAAATCGTTTAACATATAAATTTAGAATAATGTTTTATTTGGCGTCATGTAAGATATCTTCAATCTATATACAAATTGGTTTAGATCTATCTTATTTGTTTTCTATCTTTTCTCTGAAGGCTTATGAAGATTTTGTATCAATATTTCTAGTAGGAATGTTTAACCAATACTAGGATAAATTTTTTTACATTGTTTCTCAAAATTATCTCATTATAGCGTCTTGGACTTAAATAGCATATGTTTCTCTTTTATTTCATAACTAATCTTAGTTTTGGTAAAAAGGCCATACAGAAATAAATTAGGTGAATATGGAGGATATTGAAGTATACAGATGTATTTTTTTACCTAAAAATTGACAAACAACGATCGCTCTAGATGAGATAATGCATTATCGTGTAAAAAATAAATAAACTTTCAGGTGCTCAATATTTGGATCTCATTTAAACGATTCTCTTTCAAAGACATCTCATAATGATAATTAGATCCTTTGAATTGAATTCCTGAAATAATCCTTTAGAATTGTAAGAACAAATCAAAAAAACAAAAAACAAAAAATTATACAATTTTTTCAATTACGAAAAGTCTGGGACTTTCACGAAGTACTTTGGAGCTCTATTTGAGTATCACAATTGAAATAATATTCGATTTCGTTTGGTTGTGTTAAAAGGATTCTTACAATACTCAGTACAAATAATTTTTTTAATTCTCATCATGTTTTCTTGATAAGTTGATATTGTGGCTTTATACGACTTAACCTGTCTTCATTCATTTTAATGGAGTTGGTCTCGTTTTGTAGAGCTCATATCCAGTTTTTAGATCAAATATGGTTTCATTAGATGGTGCCAGTATATTTTTTAAACTTTTATTTTTGGATGTTACTGCATATGTCGGAAAACTAATGGAACTTTTTAAATAAAAAAAATATTAACACGATCGATTGAAATAATATTCTCAATAACAGCGTTGAATTGATATAAAAGGGATGTTTTTTTTAATAAAAAAATAATAATTTTTGAAAAATAGCTTATGATTTTATTTCCGAGCTGTGTCTTCAATTTAATGCTGTAAAAATATTCACAATATTGTAAAGACTTTCTTCCAACTTTCGGTGAGAATTTTTCAAAATATTAAACTTTAAAAATGATAAAAAATGCTATTCTATTTTTGAATATTTATAAGAAAAATTTAGATTTGATTTGATTTGATTGTATCCAAATTATTTTGATTGCTCAAAAAATTGTTCATATCATTTTTGGAGTCAAAAACTGAATAAAATTTTAGACTAATAACAGTCAGGTATTTGAGCGGCTTAGGATATCTTGGAGTAAAAGATTTCATAGTGATTGTAAAAAGTTTCTAAAATGCACAATTTTTATCAATCAAAACTAAAATTTGATTGGTTTATTTCTAGTTTCTTATCAATATTTTTTAATTTTGTTTGTTTTTTATAGTTCACTTATCTTGCTTTTGTTTGGCTACACACCCAATTCTGTTTTACGCGATAAAAAGATACGAGAAGAGTATGTTTAAAAAAAAGGATATATGAAATATTTATGCAAAAAAATATAGTCTATGAGTTATTTGTTGCAAAAAAATCAAATATTCACAAAAATAAAAATAATTGCGATTAGGATTGAATTTAATCAAACAATAGCCATCTTATCCCTTAAATCGCTCAACATTCTGTTGTACAGATTTGAGAGTTTCAAAGAAAATCTATCTCATTCACCAATATCTAAAAATCTTAGATAATTGAATCCTTCTTTGCTATTTGTGTACGCTGACAAGACTCAAAAAAGCAATGATATCGTGAAGAGTAGACAGATGTAAGAAAATTTGTATTGAGGAAATTTTTCTGGGAGTAAAGAATTAAGTCCATGTGATTTTTTTTATTATTCCCAAAATTGAAAATGATATAAAAATTTAATTAAACGAACATCAATTTAAAAAGTGAATTAATTTACTTTGCAATGATTTTTAAAACAAGACGCCTGACCAAAATGCCTGCCCTGTTCGGAAGGCGAGGAAACGTTTGGAACAGTGAGATATAGTTTTGAAAAGTCTTAAATCTCAGACGATAATTATGTAGAAAAAATAATTTACTCTTTCGAATGATTTGTTTTATTTTATTTCATCATTTTGGAAACTTTATCACTTATCAATGTATTAAAAAGTAAGTGGCTCCAACACTTGATACCCCTATTCAGTATAGGAAGGAGAAAAAAATATACGGATATATTCTATTGCTCCAGCCATATCGTGCCATATCCTATCATGGCAATGCAGACATTATTGAGAACGGTTCTAAAAAGTTTAGTATTACTGGAGTTGAATCATTTCTTAGGTTATGAAGTTAAGATATTTTCCACCTTTAAACAATTCGTTTTTTCTTGTTTCTTCCTTGAGCATATTTTGGACCCCACATTACTTGTCCTAAGCATTAAAGCTTTCATGTTTTCTTCAGAATATAATCTTTGGATCCTGCTCTATATTTGGAATATATTACCAAAATACAATCCCTAATTATTTTAAACCCAACAGAGGTTTTTGGTTTTGTGATTTTACTAAATAAGTTTTAATCGCAATACTTTCGTAAATGTTGCAAAACAAAACTTTATCATCAATAATTTTTGGAGAATGTTTTTGATAAGGTCATTAATTTTTCGTTGATTAATAGAATTTTGTGGTATCTTGCATGTTTTTTAAGAATGCTATGGAAAAAGTGAAGTCCTGAAAATTTTAATACAATAATTATTTTGAAGTCGAAAGATTATTGTGTGTCGATTTTTATAATCGATCAAAAATTAAAACAGTGTGAATGCTTCAAATTTTTTGTTGCAAATGGAATTTTGTGTGCCGAATCGTAAAAAATATTGCAAAATGTGTATGCCGAATCATGATAAGATTCCTGGACGTCCAACAACATCTGTTACTGAAGAAACATTGTATCGACGAAGCAAATAGTGTTAGAAAATCGTTCTGTACCGATCAGAGATATTGCAATGCTGTTGAGCATCTCATCTGGATCAATCAAATACATTTTAATTAAAGTTTTGAGTATGAAACTTGTCGCTTCTCGGTTGGTTGAATTGAAGTTGAATTTCATTCAAAAACAACGTCGTGTTGATGTCGCCAAAGAGATGGTTTCCAACGCAGATAACGATTACACATTCATCGAACGCATCATAACTGGTGACGAAACTTGGGTTTACGAATTTGATATGCCGACCCAACAACAATGGTCTTTCAAAGATGAACCAAAATCGAAGAGAGAGCGTCAAAGTAGGTAAAATTCAAAGCTTTCTTGACTGTTTACTTCGATATTCGTGATGTAGTGTACCAAGAATTCCTTCCGGAGGACCAAAAGGTCAATAAAGAATATTATTTGGGCACTATGCGTCATTTTACGTGAAGCCATTCACAAGAGAAGGCAAGATCTATGAAAGAACAATTCATGGATTTTACATCACGATTATATGTTTCATAATTTTTTCCCAAAAATTCAACCAATATCATCAACTAAACGTCGTACTCTTCAGATATAACCACGTGTAAATTTTTTCTATTTCCCAAACTGAAATTGTTAGTACAGAGAATGCGTTTTGTGATCATAGAGGTCTTACAAGAAAATTCGTTGCGTAAGTTGAAGACTATACTTTTGACAGTCTATAAAAATTGTATGGAAAATCTATTGAAATTTGTAGACACATCTTTCATCTATCTTCACACTGTATTTCGTAGTGCTCCAATTGTTCTGATAATAGTTACGACATTATGAACAAACGTTCAGTGCGTCAGGTTATCGTTATGGAGCAAAGAGCAAATATCAAGTTTCGTTTTAAGGTGAGCAAAACTGCTCAAGAAGCATTCAAATCGATGAAAAATGTTTGACGATGACCAGTGCATATCCCACGCACAAATATTCAACTGACTTGCTAGATTTCATGATGATCGTGAAGATCTTGAAGACGATAAACGCTCATCAAGGCCGACAACATTGAGGAATGAAAGAAACATTGAGAAAGTTAACTAAATTCTGCACTCTAACCATAAGGAATTCATTCCAAAAAGTCAGACTGTGAATGTGGAATGTAATTTGGGTGTTCTGAAGAGATTATGGGACAGAATTATTCGTGTTCAACCGAAATACAAAGAAGTTAACAATTGGTTTTTGTTGCATTACAACGCGTCGTCGCACAAAGTCCTAATTGTATTCGAATTTTTGGTCAAAAAAAAAGCTCGATTACCCAACAAGTGATACATGCCATTTCTGGCTATTTCCCAAATTTAAATTAGCGATGAAGNTCGACCGATATCCTTAAGGTTATTTCGGCCCACGAGTACTAAACATGCTTGGACAGCTCTATGCTCTCTTACAACGCTGTATTGGCTTAGAGGGAGATTATTTTGAATAAATATGTGTTTTTTTTTNTGGAATGTAATTTGGGTGTTCTGAAGAGATTATGGGACAGANATTTACAATGCTGTATTGATTCAGAGGGGGATTATTTTCAATAAATATGTTTTTTTTTTTTTTTTTTAAATTNTTAAATTTAGAGTAATCTCATAGGAAATGGGACAAACCGTGTAGAAAGGAAATTTAATTGCATACATTAAGGATGAATATTTTGTGTCAACTGTCAAAATACGCTTGAATTTAATACAAAAATAAAATATTCAAATTTAAATATTTTCGTTTTAAAGAATTTTTTTTTTAATTAATCAAATGATGATATAANTGATATAAAAACTGTAAAATTTTTACTACATTCCAATTTTGTTAATGATTGCATCTTTTGGCATTAAACTTTACATAACCTTCAAAACGCCTTCAAAACTTTAAATCGACGGATGTAAAATGTCTTACATCACACCAACATTCCAAACATTTTGCGGTTTTTGTTTCGTGTTTGTTTTTTTCCACTTTTTCCTCGGTTTTCTTCATCTTTTGTAACATTTTTAGTAGCCACCAGTAGAGAGTTGGTTTGTTTATTTTTTTGTTTGTTTCTTTTTTAATATCAAAATTGTGTGATTATCTTGAAGTAATTTTTGAGGTTTTTCTTACATTTTTTATTGTTTTATGAAACGTGCTTTTATTAAAAAATATGAAAAGAAAAAAGTGCATCTGATTCAATTATTTTTTTTTTTTTAAAGTTTATTTTCTTCAATGCAATGACAAAATAAAATAACTAACATTGATGCGAGGGACATGTAAAACGACTGAGTTATTTCATTTAACATAAACAAAAGCAGTAAAATTACGAATGAGAGGAAAGTTTTAAAATCACGTCCATAGCAGCATAAAAGGAATTTCTCTATTTTTTTACTTTACTTGTTTGCTATTGGCGACGACATTGAAAAAGAAAGCCACACAAAAAAAAAAAATAAAACAATCAAAATTATAAAATTGACATGCGTTGGTGGATTTATTTTGCATACTAAGCGGGGCAATTTTACTGCGATTGAATAAATTGTCATTTTGCATATCAAAAGGAATGCAAATAGGTGCAAATGGTGAGTAGCGATGCTGCATTTTTTTCAAAATACAAAAAAAAAAAACAAAATAAAAAACAAAACAGGACAAATAAGGAGAATAAAAGTATTAAAAGGTTGTCACATTGAATAAATTGAATGACGTGACAAGAGAAAGTATATAGGGTTGCCATATGTGTGTATGCACCACTCAAAATAAAAAAGGTTTCGCAATGTGTACGTGTTTTAGTGTATTTTTTGATGCCGCCTTGTTAAGGATGACATTTTATTTTATTTAATTAATAAAAAAAAANCTGCGATTGAATAAATTGTCATTTTGCATATCAAAAGGAATGCAAATAGGTGCAAATGGTGAGTAGCGATGCTGCATTTTTTTCAAAATACAAAAAAAAAAAACAAAATAAAAAACAAAACAGGACAAATAAGGAGAATAAAAGTATTAAAAGGTTGTCACATTGAATAAATTGAATGACGTGACAAGAGAAAGTATATAGGGTTGCCATATGTGTGTATGTACCACTCAAAATAAAAAAGGTTTCGCAATGTGTACGCGTTTTAGTGTAGTTTTTGATGCCGCCTTTTAAGGATGACATTTTATTTTATTTAATTAATAAAAAAAAAATGTTGTGTGAAATTTACAAAACTTCAAAAAAAAAAGGTAAATGAATTCTCGAATTACGACAATCCATTGAAGTATCGTAAAAATAATTTTACTCGATTTGTATTGCTTTTTTCTTCCCAATTTTATTCCATTTCCACCTTGAAGTACCTATGGATTTTATCTAAGCTTAGAAAAAGTCTTAATTAGTTGATAAGAGAGAACATACCTGTTACTGAAAAACAAACAGCAACAACCCCCGGCAATTAATTATTAGAATTTTGACAGGTCATATGGTGATTGATTGACTGTTTTTTAAGATTTTATGACTAATTACCAAGGTAGTATACAAGAAATTAATTAATTTTCAATGAATGGAAGTTTTTCAAGGTGTTGCATTTCATTTCGTTTAATTCACGAATGAGTTTGCCATGAGGGAAGTTTTTCCAATTATTATCTGCAATTCATTTACGTTCCTTGTCATCTTTTCTGATTGTCTGATTTTCCGGATAAACTTTTCTTCAATCTTTCCTTTTGGTTTTACCTTTTGATTCAACAAATTTCGTTTGATATTTACACAAATTAAATTTAGAAAATTATTAATAAAAACCAAAATTTTGAAAGTAAAATATTTTTTCTTGTTTTTTGCTTTCATACATGGGAATTTTTAATTATCAATGCAAGTGGGTGGAGTTGGGTCAGGCAGGCATAAACCTGCCGGAAGTCTTATGCTGACATTTCAATGTCGTCTTTCCTGTCGATTGTTACGAATTGACTTTTCGAATTGTTTCAGTTTACGCTTAGATCAGCTCTTTTAACAAAAAAATAAAAAAATTCAACAAAAAGAAAAACTTTTACATTTTCAACCTTGTGTTGTTACTAAACTCGCGAAAACTAAAATTTGGACTCTCAACCTTGATCATGTTGCAACAACGTGAGTTACGTTTCATTTTACAGGTGGTTTTTGTGTACATTTTTGTTTTCAATTAGAAGATGCAATTTCGAGATAAATCACTTGAGAAGACCGCAATTTATTTTTGGTTCTGGAGTCCAAGAAATAAAAAAAAAATTAATTACATAGAAAGAAAAAAAATATATACAAAACAATTTACTAGAAATCTCGTGGGCGAATCTAATCACAAAATAAAAAAGTTAGATTTTCTTTTCATCCTTTATGGGCAGCTCAAACCACCATTACTTGAGACTTCAACACCCCATGAGGCTTGAATGCCCTCCTAGCAATTTATTTGCGGCTTCGTTTTAAATTTATTAAAAAAAAAAAAAAAAGACACGAAAAGAAAAGAATAAAGAAAAGATATCCTGAAAGTTTTTTCTATCTTACAGAAATAATACAAGAAAGAAAAAAAGGAAAAACCAAATAGAATAGAAGAAAAGCACCTTCATACCGTGAAATACCTTTCTAGGTAATATCATCATATTTTTCATTTTTCATCCTTGTTATTATAACCAACCTTTGTCAATGTTTTACGAAGCACCTAGAAAGGTTAATGGTGTGACAAAAGATGGTATCATACTTTTAGTCGATATGGCAAAAATCTAAGTACCATTTTACCCCCCTTGAGTGCAATCTTTTAGTTTTTTGTTAGCCTTAGAAAAGAGATTTCTTTTATATGACCTAAATTTTCTCTGATCATCAAGGAGTATGGTTACATTGTTGACTACCTTACCTTTATTTACTATGAAAACCAAAAACACAAGAACAAAAAAATATTCGAAAGGTAACACAGGTGAAATGTGAATAAAACCATTTCATCCCTTTAGAAATTATTTTGTGGATCTGTAAAACAACATAAGTTTTTTTTTATGAATGAATTTTGAAATAGGAGATGGTCTTTATGGTTGGTTTTGTTTTCATTTTTAGATGCTTAGATACTTTACTTATGCTTTTGTTTCAGTTTTGTATAAAAAAAAAAGATTATTCTTATCATGAAATTTAACAATTTCTTATGAATTATAAATTTGACCGTGAAATATTTTGTGAATTTTCTTTTTGCCTTTGAGCAAAATAAAAGAATAGAAAAATTTGAAATATTTTTCCAGTGAAAAATAACTTAAAAACAATTTTCACAGAAAAATTTAGCGTTCTGAGAGGCATAGAAACGTGAAAGCTATTCTCATGAAATCAAATTTTCATCTAATAATTTTGCAATGCATGCTGCAAGTATTCACTATAAATTTTTAATTAAAATTAAAGGGTATAAAGAGGGTAAAGGGTGGAGAGAAGAGGTGATAATATAATAGTAATATTTTTCTTGCATTAAAGTTTTCATCTTTATCACAAGAAATTTTGGAATGATTTCTTTACGAAAAACTTAAAAAAAATTATCTTAAATTACCACAACACGGAGGTTGTGATATCGACTAAAATTAAATTCAACAACCAAATGAGATTTTCAAACTTATTTTCAAAGAGCTTCTTCAAGGAAATTCGAAATTTTTTATAACTTTAAGAAAACATTTAGGGATAATTTTTTGATAATTTAATTTATCATCATCTGCTTCCTACGCCTAGAAGGAGTATAAAGTGNCTCTACTCCTAGAAGGAGTATAAAGTGGCCACAAATCGTCACTATAGAATGCGGTTGTTGAAGAAAACCTTTTATTTTTTTCNTTCCTACGCCTAGAAGGAGTATAAAGTGTCTACAAATCGTCACGATAGAACGCGGTTGTTGAAGAAAACCTTTTATTTTTTTCTATTCTCATTTCGGTGGCGATTATACGCTTTCATGTTTCCTTTGATTGCCTTGTTTCCAGTTTCCTTAGGGATTATAGTCTAGTACAGTCCAGCAAATTGACTTAAGGTGTAACCAATTCATTTCTATTTACTATGCTTAATCAATGGTTTCATTTTCTCAACATTAGTAGTAATTCATAAATCTGCACTCCTGATAATCTCTAACCAATACATTCTCACCTGAAGCACATGTTGATAAACAGTTGAATATTATTCTCAATAATTGATGTTATTTTCAAAGTTTCCCAATCGTATAGCAGCAGTACTGGGAGGCAATTTGTTTTAAAGATAATCAAAGTTTCAAGTTCCTTGCTAGTTATGACAAGTTCTAAATATTGTTGAATGATTTGAATTCGCTTTTGCATATCAAGCCTGATTTATCAATTCTTTGTTTAAATAATTCCAAGAATACAAAAGTTCTCCAATTATTTAATTGTTTCATAAGCTATTGATAGAGTGTAAGGTAAAGTGTGCATACATGTAGCCCAACTTGTTCAAAATATTTGACAATTAGTCAAGAAACATCCTAGCCGCAAACTCTCTGCATCTTAAGGACCAGTTCATCGACAAAATCGAATTTTTCTGAATGTATGATTTTAACGTTCATTGAATACCTCTGCAATAAGTGTTCATCCTTCGAATAACCCTTCGAAAGGTTAGCAGAAATAGAAGTGATGATATCTTGGATTCCTGATTGATAGTATCATCATTTTACCTTTCCACTATGGTAGAAAAATTCAACTACAATATTCAGAATTTTCGTAGAGATCCCATAATTCGACAAAATTTTTTAATTTGTATTTCGATTTAAAACGATAACTCTTCGATTATTTACATATCAAGGTAGTAGCTATATTCAAAATTTTTAAAAGTAAAGATTCACATCATCACAGACAATAAAAATGTCTAGGGTAAAAAAGCTTTTCTTAAATAAAAAAAAATCAAAAGAAAATGTAAAAAATATAAGAATTTTTCATAAGATTACTTTTTCTTGTTTTTATGTAAACTTTAAATTTATTAACTGAACAACTGCGTTTTTATCCGAAGAGAATTTTGAATGATTAGCCTTTCTCACTATCTATAAAACAATTAAGTAAGTTAAAAAATGTCCCTTAATTTTTTGAAGATTTCAAAGTAAAATTTTATTTCGAAGTAAGTATTTCATTCTTCACTTTATTTGGATAAAATTATAGAAAGATGGAATTCATGTTAGGGAACTATGGACCTATAATTGTGATCTATTCATAAATTCAGACAAGACCGAACCGCATTATTTTAGTAGGAAATTGAAACTTAGAAATATAGTACCTTCTATAGTAGGAGAAATTAGATTGAATTTTAAATAAAGTACAAAATTGCTGAAGTTTTTCCATGACAGGAGATTGAACTAGTGTATACTTCTACATGGCAGAAAGTATAAAACTATTAAAACCCTTTGAAGCTGAAACTTC
>JXPE01005895.1:2319-13132 GCA_001015215.1 Holcocephala fusca
TCATTAGTCCGGTAGAAATTAACTCAATATGTATAGATACGACGCTAATAATCCTCATCTACCCTTGTAGGAATCAACTTTCTGTACCAAATCTACAAGAACTGCCGCATATCTAAGCATAATGAAATAATGTAACCTTAATAGTTCTGCAGCATTGGCAGGGAAGCTTTAGAGTAAACATCGAATTATCTTACAATAGAAGCTAATCAAAATGACTAACACTAACATAAGTGGACTAAAAAATGAACGGTCAAAACAAACTACTATATTTTATGAGTCTTACGGCTTGGTAACTATTCACAGCCCTTTATTACTTTGATGGTTCTACTCGTAAAAAGTCTTACTCAGTTTGAAGGCAAGAACTAGATCATCATTTTATGAGCTCAAAATTGTTGACATCCTTGTGATTTACCATGGCATGTATGCGAGTTGTATCCTTCTCCTTAAGCAAATTATTCCCTCTTTTGGAGCTTGGGCAAGAAAGTTTGTATAAAAGAATAAAACAAAAATAAGTTTCGCAAGAACAGGGAATTAATGGATTTTTTCAATGTTTTATCTAAAAAGCGTTTTTGGGTTGAACTATAGGATTTTCATTTACTAGCTTCTTATCAAAACACTTAAAACTTTAAAAAAATGAAGTAAAGATTCAATTAGTCATTTAAATCATGCTATCACGAGAGTAAAGTGAAAGGCTTTTCAAATGTTATCATAATTTTTAAATTCGAAACTATGTCCTGTGTTAGATCACAGCTAGTTCACATTTGAAATGAATGTTTTTTAAGTTAACAAGTTAATATTAAGCTTTTGAAGACAAGTGCATTTACAAACTTAACAAAGTTTTTGTACACAAACCAAATAGTTTTGTTTAAAGACAAGAATAAAATTACTATCATTTTCATGTCAACGAATAGACACTCTTTTCGCAGTAGTTTTCAGACCTAAATATCGAATTTAGTGTCGAATGTTCTCTTTGTCATTTTGTAATGCTGGGTTTGCTAACTCTTTTTAAGTAGTCCCAGAAATAAACCATTGGGGTTATAAACTTAGGTGTGAATAAACACCAAACATGTTCAACATTTATTTTTAATTATTTGTATCTCGGAAATTTTTCGCAGCTCGATCTATTGTTGCTCTAGCAGTGTGTACAATAGCTCCATCCTAAACAATAGCTTCATCCAAACTAACCTTCCTTATTTTCAAAGAATTAGGGGTATAGTTATCGGCCATAACACAATTTCATCGCAATTTTTAAGAATACCACTGATGTTGATGTAAATCTTTTTAGATTTTCAGATGACACCGTTGATAATGATGTCGATGTGACCTTTCAAATCAAAATAGGCCTTATGACTTATTAAAAACTTAATCGAAATGTTTTTATTATCTTTAGCTAAGTGCTGAAATTTAATGGTGTACTCCATTCGTTCTTGAGTTCTTGGAGTAATAAGGTTTCAACCTATTATGCTTTTTATTGAAATATTTATAAGTCCTTTGTTTAGAACACATTGAAATCTTATTCTTGTAAATGGATCCCAATAGTTGAATAGAAATACGATGAGTATTAACAGATGAGCTTAGAAGGACATTCTTCCTTATATATCCTACTGTTGTGTTAATACATTCAATATCTCGAAAGTTTTTTCAAACCAGGTGATTAGGATTCGAAGCATATCATTGCCTGGATGTCCTTTAAGATTAAAACATAATCGTTTGAATAATTTTACCCTTTACTGGAATAGAAAAATTCAATGATTTTTACTCGTTGCTGGAAATCATACCCAAGCTTCTAAATCTTTCGAGGTAAGCTCCATATAACATTTAAACAAATAAAAAAGTTACAGCTTTTTCAATTCCCGGTTAGTGTTTTTGTGACTAGCTTTTATTAAAGAGTGTAATACTAGGAGATCACTTATGAAAGGACCACCGTTTTTCATAGTGTTTCCGAGGATTTCCGAAACTCTGAAATTCAAGAAATTAGTAGTAAGTTTGTATTAAATGACTTTTTTGGGAGTAATAAAGTGAAATTGTGTACATAAATAGTCTTTGATCTTATGATTAGGAAAGAATTATTTTACTTTTTACTTATGACTTCTTAAGAGATTTTCTTTTAGGTTATTGGAAAAGAATACTTCCCAGAAATAAACCTAAGGATTTATCATTGAGGAGTTTTTATTATAATCTGCTGATCATTGTCAGTTTTCAATTTTTAAACATTTTAAAAACATACTAAATAAAAGATTTCGTACATAAAAAAAAATTTTAGTAGATAATTTTCGTAAAGACAGAATCGTTCAGGATGCATGCATTCGACAGTTTAATTTCACACACGAATGTGCAAAGGTGTCATGTAGTACGCGATCTAAAGGCTACAAATTACCCAAAACACAATCAAAAGTAATTAAAATTTGCAGAGGAATTGTTAAATACTTTTTTGGCAATGGAAAATAAAGTTTTCACCTCACCCAATGCAATATTCCAATATTGCACAATTACACCATTGTGGACCATTTCAAAGAGGCGCTTTCTATTAAAAGTTGTTCATGCAAAAAAAACTATTGCAGACTTTGAAGTGTTGGCTTCCTACAGCACTCTTATCAAATTTTTTTTCTTTTTTTTCATATCAAAACTGTCAATTGCAATATGAAAACCATGTCGTTTGAAGTGGAAGACTCTTTTCCAATATATCCATTGAAATTGGAAATCGATTTCTCAATTTTTTAAAATGTCTGTTTTCATGCAAAAATATGAAAGTAAATTGCTTTTGTTTAGAAAAATATCGCGAAAAATATTAAATTTTCTTTTATTTTTGTGAAACATTTCGGCTGTACTGCACATATCTAAATATCAATGTGATATTGGCAAAAGAGTAGTGTAATTCTTAATGTTTCCTAAGCCCAGTTCTTACAAGTGCCTCATAATCTACCAATTATTGTTCTAAAAGAACACTAATTGAATTACGTGTAGTGTTTTTAGTTCAATTCACAACTTTCTACATAAGCAACAATGATATTTCTTTGTGAACTGACCCACAGAACCAATACATCTGGCAATGGGATGAAGAAACATTTCTAATCCACTTATTCTTGTATTTCTTGTTATATTCCCGGGAAATTCATTTTAACCTATTATTACTTTGTAGCTCTACAGCACTTTAGTTTAACCACGTTTTAAAAAAATTATCCAAACGCGAAGATAAACTTTACTTTACTTGTTGATTGCAGAAATACACCACTAAATATGTCCTACAGTACAGACAGAAACTTTAATTTAATTCATTTGAGAGCTATCCACAAACTTTCACTCTGGTGTTAATGGAATTTTAGAAAGAGTTATTAAGCTTTACATCATCTCCTTGAGATATTCGTTTTCTATTTGTTTTCTTTGTACTTTTTTTTATAATATAAAGCCCAGCCTCAGGGAAAATTTTGGTTGGTTCTTGTTATTCTGCTTAAGAAAAATTTACGAAACTTGAAGATTTCACAAAAACATAAATTGATGATGGGCACGGAAATAGACTGACGGCAAACCATTCAGTTGTAGTTTTCAGTAGAGGAGAATATTTTTTGATAACGTCTATAAATGAGTCTAATACTCCAATCGCATCGATACTTGGAAAAATATAGTTGTCAATGTTAATCTTGTTCCTATCTACTTATCATAGTCTTGTCTTGAAGAACGTAGTTACTACACTATACTTTTGTTCAAATGTAGGCACTATATGAACTTTGTAGATTGGCTCTAAATTGAATCAGGTAAAAAATTATTATAATCCCTTGATAGGACTGGGAAATATAGAAAATTCGGATACTAAGAATCTTTAAGTAGCGTAAATTTTCAAAGNGTCTAATAGTCCAATCGCATGGATACTTGGAAAAATATAGTTGTCAATGTTAATCTTGTTCCTATCTACTTATCATAGTCTTGTCTTGAAGAACGTAGTTACTACACTATACTTTTGTTCAAATGTAGGCACTATATGAACTTTGTAGATTGGCTCTAAATTGAATCAGGTAAAAAATTATTATAATCCCTTGATAGGACTGGGAAATATAGAAAATTCGGATACTAAGAATCTTTAAGTAGCGTAAATTTTCAAAGTTCACCCCATCACCTATAGAAGTGAATTGGTAAAGGTCAATGTCTACGGAAATTCGTTCATATTCGTAACTATTTCTAAGGAGACAAAGGATCATAAACTTTCAACCGCTGCAGTTGTCCCTTAAGACACAATAGGAAATTAGGGTTTGTGGATATTTACCCACTTATAAATCTGTCACTCTGCTATTCTTTGCCCCCCATAAATCTAACCCTAATGCAAATACACTTTACATTCTTTTCTTCTAAATCCATTAGCACCTTGAGCCACTTATCTTTCGAATGCAATCATCCACGGCCACGGGAAGACCACAAGCCTTATTGCGCTTTTGAGCACAGTACGGGCTTTAGCCTGATACTGCTCATTCCAAGAGAATGAAATGAATTAACAGGAAATTTACCCTATTCAATCCTCACATAACAGCAATAGCATTGATACAGTAATGAAACAAACAGATATAATATTACTTGCGAAAAATTTTCATTTTGCGTTCTGGGTTAGCTCCGGCCCGATAAGAAGAGGAATATAAATACGGCGCCGGCGTGAATGTGTTAAAAACCATCCAATCTAATAATCTTCTTTCGTCCCTTGGTAAATACACCTTACCTATCATAGTAAGCTCCTTATTACAAGTAACTCATGAAAAAATTCGTAAAAAAAAATTGATATTAAAAGATACAAAAATTCCCTTAAAATCATAAAAGAAAAACCAAAATCTTTCAGTAAAGTTACCCCTTAAAAGTAAATCAAATTATCCCATTGGACTATCCGTACCGAAGGTCGTGGGTTCGATTCCCTCATAGGACATTAAAAAGATGGACACAATGGGCGCGCACTGATAGTCTAAGTGTTAAAAACCTGAGAGGATCCCCTCCAGAAAAAAAGAAAAAAAGAAAAAGAAGTCCTATTTTCGGAGTTCTGTCACTAAAATCGATCACACAATTAAGCCAAAAGTGGCATAAAAGAAAACTCACACGAAAAAGAAAACAATTTTCATTATTTCACTGATTTTCATTATTTCCTTTCTTTTTAATTTAGAAACTTCTTGACTTCGCACTCTACTTCTTTCTATTTCTCACTTCCTACTATTTTTTTTNAGATGGACACAATGGGCGCGCACTGATAGTCTAAGTGTTAAAAACCTGAGAGGATCCCCTCCAGAAAAAAAGAAAAAAAGAAAAAGAAGTCCTATTTTCGGAGTTCTGTCACTAAAATCGATCACACAATTAAGCCAAAAGTGGCATAAAAGAAAACTCACACGAAAAAGAAAACAATTTTCATTATTTCACTGATTTTCATTATTTCCTTTCTTTTTAATTTAGAAACTTCTTGACTTCGCACTCTACTTCTTTCTATTTCTCACTTCCTACTATTTTTTTTGTTCTACACACCCATGAAAATTTTTCTAAGCCCCTTGCACTTATAACAAAACACCACTTCATATACACCTCTCACCATCCCGTCATGGCCTTTTTGTTATAAGACTTTTGAGCACGGACTTATTTTTCTTTTCCAAAAGCCTTTAGTTTTCTTTTCCTTTCTTTGCATTACCTGACCATATCGCTTTCTCACCTGATTCGCTTGAAGTTGCAGTTACAACCACGTCAGCTGATTAAGTCTATCAGCTTTACACACATCTACTCGGTTCATCTTAAGGGATATCCTCATTCATTGGATAAAGTGAGATGAATAGCACCCACCCACTACATGCAAAACCGCGTAACTTGTCAACCGCACAGTTGTAAGAAGAAGAACCAAATTCGCAAACTTCTTGGCTTAATTACAAAGAAAAAAAAATTTCATATTGGATTTTCCAATTTTCACCGTCGGAAATATTTTCATAATTTCTTTTCTTCAATTTTACCCCGGAAAACTCTCATTCTTTACCCGGATTTCCTCTTTTTTTTACCCGAAGTATCACCAAAAAAAAAATGAAACAAATCTAAACAAAGTTTTTGAATGGCCGCCATTGCATTAACTTTTTACAGATTTTGACCAGCTGTCCGTTTTTAGTAGAATGACAAGGGAGAAACTTCACTTTCACTTAATTTTGAGTACAGGAAGTTTTCATTTTTATTATTTTTTAATTTTAGCAAAACTTTGGCGGATTTTTTTTATTTTTTGAGTGAAATTTCAGTTGTGCACGCGTCGAATTTACCAGTTTTTCAATAATTAACCTACGACCGACCATTGTTTCATCCTAAAAAAACGAAGAAAACCACAAACTGGTAAAAGTAGACGGACTAGGGGTGAAAGTAGTGGTCGGTTCTCCTCTATTAGCAAAATTCACAACCAGTAAAATTTCGTTCAAATATTAGAGCAATGAATAATTTAGCAAAGACGCATTCTGCGTTTTGATTGTTTTCAGGCTCGAATTTTTTAATGTTTTCTTTTTTTTTGGTTACTTTTACCAATAGGCGATATTTTCGATTCTGCTAGGATGAAAATTCGGTTGGTCAGTCGTAAGTTAATTACTAAACGATTATTAGTTAAAATGTGAAAATACAAACTCTNCAAAGACACATTCTGCGTTTTGATTTTTTTCAGGCTCGAATTTTTTAATGTTTTCTTTTTTTTTGGTTACTTTTACCAATAGGCGATATTTTCGATTCTGCTAGGATGAAAATTCGGTTGGTCAGTCGTAAGTTAATTACTAAACGATTATTAGTTAAAATGTGAAAATACAAACTCTCAATTAATACCAAAATTTTCTGAATCGTAGAAAGAGGAATGAAGCTATGAACATTTCCAATAACAAAGCAATAGACAATCTACAAAACTTTCTTACCATCCTAAAATGTTAGTAAATGCAAAAATTCATAATTCATTTCGTTTTACTGCAAATTTGTGAAATATGTGACACAAAGGAACAAAAATAGAAGAAGAAATTTATGGCTTAAAAATTACATTGCACCCAATTCTGTTTTTACAGGGTAGATGTGCTCCAAANTCGGTTGGTCAGTCGTAAGTTAATTACTAAACGATTATTAGTTAAAATGTGAAAATACAAACTCTCAATTAATACCAAAATTTTCTGAATCGTAGAAAGAGGAATGAAGCTATGAACATTTCCAATAACAAAGCAATAGACAATCTACAAAACTTTCTTACCATCCTAAAATGTTAGTAAATGCAAAAATTCATAATTCATTTCGTTTTACTGCAAATTTGTGAAATATGTGACACAAAGGAACAAAAATAGAAGAAGAAATTTATGGCTTAAAAATTACATTGCACCTAATTCTGTTTTTACAGGGTAGATGTGCTCCAAAAAAAGAAACCGTGTAAAAAGAGACATAAAGTTCATAGAAAAAAATTAGTTTAGTTCTATACCCATCAACCCTGTAATACCTCTGTGGTATCTTCAACAAAATTATGATTTTCTCTTTCCGATTAAATAGTACTGGATTTAACAACAAAAACGCTTATTAGCTATTGTTGCTTAGTTTTGGAAAGGTCTTTGTAAAATTCATGATAACGAGCCTTACAATACATTGGATCACGTTGAAGCTAGATAACCTTTTCGCCAATAGAACCGTTTGTGACGAAATGATTTCTTAATTCTGTAGAATCAACAGTCTCTAAGGCAATATCTATTACTTCGCCTTCAGTTAGAATTTTCTTAACCAGCAGTTCGTCAATATTATTAAATCCTAAGTTATTATACTCCTCTCTACCAACTGCGTGTGTCAAATATAGGGAAATATACTGTAGGAATGTACTGCCCTTTCTCTTGTATAATATTATGTTTAGCTCAGATTTAGTAAATTGCTAAACATCGGGCATTCACATAAGATGTGAGACCAGGTAATTTGCATCCAACGCTAGATTTCTGTCAAACAAGAAAGCATTCATTGATCCATGACTCGTCAACAGGAAATGTGTCTTCTTATCGGGGTCAAATTCTGGATGATCCGGTACCAGAGATACCTTATTTATGAATTTATAGGTTGTTTTATCCACCTCACATTTATCCCATCTCTTCTGCCATCTGATCACCCTTTCTTCCTTCATTCGATCTTTTGCTTAATCGATTTCAAAGTTTTCGTTCACAAGCCAATTTTGTCAAAACTTTTCGGATAACTTTTAAGTCCAGGGGTGGCAGTCTGGCCAAAACCCGGGTGAACTTCCCAGAATTTTTTCTGTTAAATATACTCGACTTATGAAAAACTTATTCCCACCATCAACATAAAAATTTTTTACCAGTATATCGTCTGGAGATGTTATATGAATTAAGTGACAATCTCCAAAACAATCCATTAACCGCATTACTGATATCAAAGATACATCTATCTGATATTTTCTAAAAAAGTTGTAACAATAGTTCAGAGTGTCAAAAGAGGTTCGAAATATTTGATTTCTATTGAAAATTAGTTTTATTAATAATGGTGAGTATAAAGCAACTTCTTAGGATTATCTCAAAAAATAAAAAATGCCCCATCTCGAATATGTTAATGGATTTTCATACAAAGCAATATGTCAGTCCATAATGGTCAACTAAGCATCAACAACTTCCTCCATAAATTTATTGTAGTTTAAAATTAGCTATAGAAGCTTTGATATTTCGACTATAGAACTATGGTGGCTTTATTCTTTAACATTTCGTTACTACTTAACATAAATAATGACTTGCTAATGCTTCCATTGTTATTTCGACATGATACACATATTGTGTTGTACGAAAAATTGATTTCGATATATTGTTTTTTTTTTGACAATAATTTCCTGTTCCTTTCTAAGGTTCCTGTCAAATAAAACTTCCTCCTCTAAAAAAATTTATTGGTTACTAGAATACTTGTATATCTCAAAGACTTCTAAATATAATATCCTCCCTGGATCCCATACACATTTTCTAGCATGCTATTAATCAGATAAAAAAAAGGACTATTCTTCAAGAAACTGATAATTATGGATCGATTAAAATACCATAATGTCCATAAAACTATAATTTCCATAATACCATAATATCCATAATTCATAACGTTTCGCTGATACTCTGGAAAGGATTTCGTCGCTTAAAATTATTTTGCGATAAAAGTTCGAATCTTTTTCAATTTGTTAACAGATTTCGATGAAAAAATTATTATTCTACATTAATTCTTGTATCAGCACGATCATATATACATGGATGGAGACTTAAAATCCTTTTTAAAAAATGCGTCACATTGAGACTTGAGAGATTTGCAATTCTAAAGAACATTTAGAAATCGATTGATTTTAAATTGTCTTCATTGACTGAGCTCGCGCTATACAAGTCGCAATGTTCTCCAAACTTCGGAAATTTATTCATTTTAAATGATAAAGCCTATAAATTGATAACATTTTTTCCATTAAACGTTCAATGGTGGGTGGGTATATCTAATTAGATAGCTATGAGGACCAGAGCATGTAAACTAGTCAGAATTATGTTTTGTAATCCATGATGAAATTGTACCATAAATGTCACCCTATCGATCAGATATTACACAAATAAAAAAATATGTAACTCCTCATTGAAAAATCTTTTTTAATCGAGTTCTTTCATTTAATTTGTTTCATTGTTTTCACTAAAGCCAAATACACTATTATTGTCTTACAAGGTCTGCGATGCCGTAGTTCCTAGTAAGAGGTCATACTTTATAATAGTGAAATACCTGGCCGATTTATTTCCAACAAATTTAGCTTTTAAACAAATTTTTTAATATTTTCTTGGAACTTTAAATGATTTTTTTAAATAGGCGAGATATGTAAGTTTTCGACAAAAAAAACAAGAAGACAATTTCAAATAATTAGCTCTTATAATATCCAATACTATTAACAACAAATTTCATCCTTGCCAATTCAATACATCAATTTCTTTTTGACGAAAGGTACTCAGCGTGATGACAACACTGGGAGATATTACCCTAAAATGGTACACTTCCCCTTGTAAATTGCATGAACATCTGGATCGGCCTTTATTAATCGAAATTTCGGTACGAGCAATCCTACATTTTGCTCTCAAGCAACTACCTTTGTCAGGAAATTGCCGAAATTAAAAATTTTCCTAAAAATGTTTTCCCAGAGGAGAAAAGTGTGGTCGCTTTTAGTTTGTGATTTAGGCGCACATGAACACTGTAATTTTTTTAAGGAAAATAAGTGGTACACATTTTCTCTTTAACAAAACTGATTTTCTTTAAGGACATGAAACATTTCCTTAATAACAGATCTATTCAAGGTCAAATGTTTCCTGTTTTAACATCATCCAAAATAATTAAAATGATGGGAAATTACAAAGCATCTATCGTCCTTTGGAATAGTGAAAATAATTTTCCTGCACACAATGCAATATCCGTTCAACTCACAATTACTTTTTCGAACCATTTCAAACTCATTTTCAATTAATTTGTGTATGGAAAAAGAGAAAATTGAACTTATTTACAGCTTTTGAGGTGTTAATTTCTTTGATGTTGCTTTAAGTTTTCAATTTTTTCCTGTCAGTTACAATTTTAAAGGTAGATTGCTTACGGGGACGTGTATAAACTTTTAACAAGGAAAATCTGAATACAAAATTGATTTTCCTTTTTTCTCTATTCCATTAAAAAATTCTAATTAAAAGTTTTTCAAAAATTTTAGTTAAAGGAAAAATTAAATTTTAAATTGATGAAAGTCTGGGCTGGTTTGAAGTTAATTTTCCCTTTTAATTGATTTTTTAAATGAAAAAGAATTTATTTTGTTTTCGGAACAACAATTTAGAGT
>JXPE01005921.1:0-10288 GCA_001015215.1 Holcocephala fusca
AAAATAAAAAATAGTTCCACCAAACCAAAATATTTTTTTTTCTAACTGGCGATATATAGAAAAAAGTTTTAAAAAGCTCAAGGTTCAAATTTTAAATCAGAGAAAGTTATAAGATATTTTTGTGATTATTGCTTATTTAGTTGTTATATCTTTAGCCCTAATAGCAAGTATATTCCGTAACTGCTTCTAAAAAGGGTTCGAAGCAAGGTATTCCTTGTGAGCGAAGTGGAAAAATAAGCGAATATGTCTTAGAGGAAATAATATCCACAGAAGTAAAAAGAGCCTGCAGGAGGTGCAAAATTTACTCCTCGATATGCTTGCGCAGTGAAACGAAATATATTTATAACCAATTTCGCGTTCCTCCCCCCGTAGATGCTTGTTACATAGCCTATAGTCTTAAAAATTAAAATACTATGTAACAATGTACTATGTAAAGTTCCTAATAACTACAGTATATGATAAAAAATGAGTATTCTTTATTTTTCACTTTTCGGAAAAATCAATAATGGGTTAACTTGAATAAGAGTTGGTTGTTGATTGGTTAAAGAAGAATCCTGATCATGGTTCAAATAATAAAATAATGGAGGTCTACCGTCGGCAGTTGGACCAATTGTATGCAGCGATTAACGAAAATCGATTAGAATTGGCCAATCGTAAAGGTGTAATTTTCCAACAAGACAATGCTAGGCCGCACACGTCTTTGGCCATTTGGCAAAAATTGATGGATATTTGCTCGGGAATCGATATTACACCCACCCACCATATAGCCCAGATCTCGCGCCATCGGATTACCATTTATTTCGATTCCTTGGCAACTCCCTTCGTGGTAAAACTTTCAATGATGATGAATCCGTAAAATCTCATTTAATTCAGTTTTTGGTCGAAAAGGATCAGACTGTATACGAGCGTGGAATTTCTAATTTGTTAGGGAGATGACAAAAGGTCATCGAACAAAATGGAAAATACATCACAGATTAAAGTTCAAATCGGCAATTATTTAGTTGCCAACCTAATAGATTGTTTAAAATTGTTTTGTGGCCGGTCTACTTCGATTATTTCTGTGATGATAGATATTTTCGACGACGGGTCTACCTGTGCGAGGTGCATCTTTAACACCGAAAATACCGAAACGGAATTGACAAAAACAAAATTGCGCAAAATTGGCTGTGACAGTATCGGGATCATAAACACCATTCTCAATTTCAGCCAGCTGACTTATATTTTTGCTTTTATCAAAACAAAATTGTAAAATATATAGAATTTTCTCTTTGTTCACTTCAATCTTTTACACTCTATAACTCACAATTGAATCGACCAATCAAAAAACTGTAAAAGAATTTTTTTAGTGTAAAATGTTACTTTTCCAATGAGCACAAGTATGAATTTATTTTATCAGTACTTTACGAGATATTATGTGGATGGCTCACTTGCCAAATCCATTAATTCCATTTCGTGCTTTATTTTTGACTAAAATAATTTTACAATATTACGAAAATAATTTTTTTTTTAAATATTGCTAAAGTAGAAAATAATAGACTTATTCTATTAAAGTAGCATCCAATAAATAAAAATAAAATTTTCCCAATAGTTTAGAGGAAATATCTTTAAAAGCGATAGCACTTCACATAGTCATCTAGCGAAAAAATAATGAATTTATGAATGGACTATACTAGTATTTTATTAATAAAATTAACATTCCGGCAAATTTCAAAGTTAAAAAATGGGTTAAATTCTTCTTTTTCAATTTTAGCTTGGAGCTTGTAATAAACTAGGAATTTTCAAGCCTTTTATCTTTTAGTTGGGATATAATTTTTTGGATATCAGTAAAAACCTCGTTTCTAACTTAAATTTCATCCACCTATTATAGTAATTTTCTAATTTATTTTTGGTGGTCTTACCTTTTCAAGTTCATTGACATTTGTTTTGATTACTAGTTAAGGTTGTGTACCTTTGTTTTTATTGAATTGTGAAATCATTTATTCCATTAAAGCTTCTTTTTTGCAAGTAACAATGAATTAAAATTTTCATAGTTGCATGCAATCCCATTATTTCCATATATCTTTTCTCAATCTAGCTATTGAAATTTGATGACGGATAGTTTGATGATGACTCCGGCCTTGGAGCCTATCTAATATATAGCTATCAGTAAAAGTAAGTTAAAATTAACATCAGAAAATTTTATACTAAAAGTCAATTATCAAAGTAAATAAGTAGTCGCTAACTACTATTTTGAAAAATAATTCTTGTACCTGTACGAAACTCTTTAAAGAAGCAAGTAATTATGTAATAGAAATGTTTCATGCAATTTGTGTATATTTGTAGTATATTATGAGAAAATCTAGCAATGGAGTTTTTGGATTGAATTTCGTTATTTCCAAGTGGTAGTAAGTCTTGTATATATGACAGTTATTTCAGATTAACAGCTTCAAGGTTGATTGAAACCGTATCAGACGACCTCTGGCATACCAGCTTGAGTGGGAGAATTATACTAACAATATTTTGTCTTAAGGTAATTGTGCACACTTCCGGGCAGTGATACTATTTCGCTTTATTTATTCAGTCGGGGCGAACCACTTTTATCCTAATTTCATACTTGCGTTTGCTTTTTAACCTTTTTTGCTATACATCACACATGTAATTGCATACATAATAGCATTATAAACAGTAAGTAGCATATGACATCATAACGTTAAATACTGAAAATGATTTTTTATAAATGTAGATGCTGGAAAGCAGAATTTACTAATTTTTCAGATGTATAATACTTTTGAAATATATTATTTTCTGCGGTGTAAAGATTATGAAGTAAAGGGAGAAAGGTTACATTTTATAATGGGTAATTCTGATTCAAGTAAGTTTGAAAAAGTTTTAGCAATTTTATTAAGTCATCAAATTTAAAATTCTTATGCTTAAGATAAATTTCATTAAGAGGAATACATTACTGAATCAGACATAAAATCTTTATGATATACATATAATAATTTCAGAAAGGACAAGAATGTAGAGCCGAAAGGGAAATATATTCACACAGTTTCGTTTTGTTTTCGACATTTTATTTAAGATTGTGTGATTATAAAATCCTCAGATAATTATCTCAAATCACCACATATCCCTTTTCTTTTCTTAGCTACCAGTAGAACGAAACTGAATAAAAAGACTGCGATTTTGTTCTAATTCTAGTTTAGAATATGCCACTTGTATCATTAATAATATTACTAACGTTATCGAATATGGGGTAAATATCTAAAGATGGTGCTGGTTATTACATTTGGAATAACTACATTATAAATAAGTCGATCTTCTTCTCTGTCCACCTGAATACTTAACTATGTGTAATTCACTTAGCTTATGAAAGCAGATTGTTTCTGATCCTATGACTTTGACGGAGGAAAATCTGTTGAACAGTAATATAGAAAACTCAAAAACAGGGGCTTGAACTTTGCAAGAAATAGACATACTAATTAGAAGTAAGCTGGTGACAGATCTTCTTGTGGAGAAAATGTCTAATAATAACTTTCAATTAGCCCTGATCCAAGAATAGTGGACCAATGAGAACAAAGTGAAGGGATGGAGAGAGAAAAACTTATAATATTTTATGCAAAACGTACAGGTAGGCCTAGATTCTGTATAGTTGCAAATAAAAATTTCAAACTTTTCTATTTCACAGATTACCTATAAAGTTTGTGTATGTTCTGTAAAAAATGGGAAAGCGTAATAGCCTTATGAAGCCAACCCACAAACGGAAGAGCTCTTAGCTATCACTGATGAGACTTGAAAGAAACCACAGCAATTGATCATTGGATGGGTTGCGAGGTAAGGCTTTCATAGAATTAATTCTTAGCAATAACCTTTTTATAGCGAATAGAGTCAATAATCCTACTTCAATAAACAAGAATAGGCAGTATGTGATAGATATTACACTTACTACTAGTTTTGGGCTTAGTTGCATTAGTGACCAGCATGCCACGGGAGAGGAATCATTGTCTTTTCACTACTGGGTAGTTTTTGATATAAAAGCGCTAAAGAGTACAGGTAAGTACAGGTTAGAACTAGACCACTGTAATTGACAGTGAGATTGGCAAACTATCCGCTATGAAGATTTCTTTCTTAAAATGGAGGAAAAAAGCCATGAGGATCTTTAATAAGGCCAATAATTGCCGGAGTGAAGGATACTGGAAAGATTATTAATCCACACCCAGACTCTCAGAGTGCAGGAAGATCAAGTGAGGCTTCTAAGAAATTCTGCTTAATAAAATGTCTATAATGGAAAACATTAAATGAGTGACCTTTTCTTTTCATCCATTTAAGTCATCATGTTACCTTTACAAGAGGACTTTAGTCCACTCAGGAATAAGTTGAGAATTACTTTTAAAGCCTGTAGCTTGGAATAGGCCAAAAATTATATTGTCGTATTATTCAGATTCAAGCCAAAAGCTATATATTTCGGAGTAATTTTTGATGCACAAACTAAATTGGTCTATGCATCTAGAGCTTGCGTCTAGTTATGATTAAATGTTTATACAGTGGTTAGTTTTCAGATCAATGATCTCCCACGACTCTATGATGTGGTATGCGGATATAAAAAAAAAAGATCATGAAGAAACTTACTCAAATCCAACGCTTTTGTTGGCTGGGTGCTATTGGAGCATTAAGCTCTACCTCAAGCAAATCCTTTGAAATTATTTTAATGTAAAACATGATTTGCAAAAAGCTGCAATCAGAATTCGCATGAACGGCAATTGGGAAAACAAAGGCCACAGCAATCTTCATAGAAAAATAAGGCATGAGGCAAGGATATAATGCATTGGCGGACCTAAACTGCAACCATATATACTTAATATTAATAATTGGGACGACCCCCTTAGAATCCGAGGTCTTATTCACAAATCTTTCAGGCTTCTATCACCGTATTGCACAGGATCGAAATTCAACCCAAACTTTTAGAAATTTGCAAAAGAGCCCTTAGGACGTAGAAGTATCACTGACAACGAAGTCGTAAATGCGTGGCGCTTGTATGTTATACATTTTCAGCTTTGGGTGAACCCTTCATTGATAATTGTATGGTGAAGACATTCAGTCTTGCTTGGTCTGGCGATGGTACCTTTGTGTGGAGTTGTTGTGTGGTGGCGCGCAGTGGAAATTTTCTGGCATTCTTTTTTTTTTTTTTTAAATAAAATAAAATATAAAAAAGCGACTCATGGTTACCAACAACTAATTTTTATAGTTTGTGATTCATAAAGCCACTTGAGAGAATCTCGTGACATCCACATTGTAATTCGGATACATGTAGCATTTGCTGTTTTATACTGCATGCGAGGGAAAAATTATTAAGCTTTAAGATAACCTCTAATGAATCTTAATTCCATTTGACTTAACTAAGGTAAGAAAAAATGATAAAAAGCTAAATTTGATATAATGATATCATACGCAGTATGTCCAAAAAATAATCGAACTTTTTAAATTTAAAGAAAGCTATTAACGCCATAGATTGAAACAATATATGATGCTGATGCTGAAAGCTGTAAATTTTTTTTACAAAGCGAGACTAAATTCGTTACAAAAATACCATGAAGATTGAAAAATTGTTCAGCTTGAATATTACAAGGACGTTGTTAAAAGAGCCAAATTTAGTGCTTCTCCTGTCTGTCCTGTCCTGTCAAAAAAAATGCGTTTTCAGAAGTCAAGAGCGAGTATGTGGAAGAGAATTGTTGAAGTGAGACCCAAATATCGAGTGCCGAGAAGTTTGTTTTTGTTGCACTATAATGAGCTATCTCATAAGATTCTTCCTGTTCATCACATTTTAGCCAAAATTCTGTATGCTTCTACATCTGAAACCCAAATTGAAAGAAACATTTTATGATAGTGTTACTCAAACCGAAGAAACAGTGACGACGGTCGTGCCCAGCAGTGTATTGAAGCGGAATAAGTTTTATTTTAATTGGAAAAATGGGAATTGACTCCGTTTATATTGTTATATCACATGAAAATGCAAAATCCTGCGATAGCTGGAAAAAAGTTTCTAAAGTTACGTTAAATCATGAAAAGTAACAATTAGATTAAAAGTGAGAGAGAAAGAAAGGCCGTGAAAATTAGGCATGCTTAAAAAGATAAAAAGAAGTTCTTCTGAAGAACCATAATCTACTAGTACGACAACATTGTTTTCCGATTTAACAAAAAATGAAAATAAAGTTGAAAGCAAGTACTTTTTATTATAAAATTGCAGCAAATATTTTATTTTATCTGCTTGCTAATAATAGAAATAGTCATGGCTGAACAGAATTCGATTTCAATAGTAAATACAAAAACAATTAAAGCTTAAAAGTAATTAATCAAATCAGTTCAAATAGTTCTTAAAAATTCAAATCTCTTAGTGAACAATAAAAAAGATCTTGGATGATTTTAGAGAACCTAAGAGTAAAGAGTCGAAATAACAAAGGTTTATTTACAATAATATAAATATGTTGCTCAATATTCCCAGCGTTGACTGGGGTTCATCATCATGATAACTAACCTGATTAATGATTGTAAATTACTCAAGAGTTTCTTTTGATATTAAACGGAGTAAAATGTTATCGATCTCCATAGATTCTGACTTAACCCCACATGATATTTGACTAAAATTGAAAAATTTCGTGAAAGGAAGTATATTTGGTGTAAAAGACATAAACCGGGATGCAACGATATTGCTCTACGCAACTTAGAAAGTTAGTTTTAAGAAATATTTCTAGTAATGCGAATATTGCTAGGAGAAGGTTGTATTCTGAATAGCAGACTACTTTAGAATATGAAAAATGAATATATCTTTGTTGGAATAAACATTCGTTTTTTGCCAAAACGGCATATGGAATTTGAATTATTTCTATCTTTAACTGAATAATTTGAAACTGCGAAGTTCAGGTTTAGTAGTTTATAAATGGACTTTTACAAATTACTGGTTATAAAAGATCAAATTCCATTGGGAGTAATATTACTTAATTTTTTAGTAAATTAAGATTTATGTATGTGGTTATCGCGTACTTTTACTCTAATGAGACGATTTCTAGATGCTAATCACAAAAGTTATATTCAAAATTTTATCATTTTGCGTTTATTGGTTTATAAATATAAGCACAATTTTTTACGAGTTTATATTTAATTTTCTTCAATTTGGTTTTTAGTTCTTTTTAATGATTTAGTAATTATTTCAGATTTTTAATCAATATTATGATATACGTTGGCCGTAGCTGCAATACGGTAAGAGTGTCAAATCAAAACTCTTAGAAAGCAAAGAAAGATATCATATTTCATATTTCATAAATAAAAATGCGGGCTTTAAGACTGATTAGAAGGCCGAGGTTGAAAAAGCCTCTATAAAATAAAAACTTACCTTTTTTGGGACAAGGTAAAGTTTGATTCGCTCCAATTGTTCTGGCAATGTTAATTTTTCTCCTTTGAAGCAAATCTCGTTTCCATTGAGGCATACCATCAGATTCGACAATGTTTTCATTGGAGTAGCTTACAGAAAAGTCCAAATTTTCCATGGCATAGGTGTTTTCTGTAGTTAATGCACAGTCGCAGGCTACTAATGAACATTTTGCAGGATCATCAACCTCAGCTGTCATTGTCGCCTCATTAGCAACAGCTGGCAGTAGTAGTGCATTCGCTTTTTGAGTGTCTGACAAGCCATTTTCATCGCAAGTTTCTGCTGCGGCGGCCATGTTGTACCTTCGTTGCAAATTGGATTGTGTATTTGCCTTGTTTTTACTTCTTCACACCGCTAACCGCGTGTCCAGCACTTCAAATCCAAAGTGCCGACTTTATTGATTTATGCGACCAACACAATGCTAATTAACTAATTTTCTTAGTTTACTGACGGTTGATTTAATTATAAAACAACATATTCTTACGTTTCCTAATATCTGAACACAATTATTTCTTCACACTATACATTCAAATTCTGCTTATATTACGAATTTTATTGTTATGCCAGTTTTGCAAATTTAACTCGCTGCTTAGGCTTGCACAATACCGGTGCTTGCACATTAATTTTTATATTGTCAACACAATTGGTTTTATGCGTTCGCCTAAAATTAATTACAAGCGCTTAAATTAACAAGAAAAGTTTTTGATTAATTTTTTCCCTGCAGACACGCGAAAAGAAACATAAAAACACCCGCCTTCTGGAAATGTCGGCCTCTCACTTGCGCTCGTCAAAAAGCCACAAAAAAAGCCCTAAAGAATTGACATTTAGAAATACTGTCAACAGAGAAAAGCTCTAAACAAGCTGTGACAGAGCTGCCAAGTCATAAGCTAAACTAGATGTTGTATGCTGACATCTATCTTTCAACATTTAAATCAATGTGATTTAAACCGAAGCACGTACCGAAACACGAAAACACAAATCGATAAAAATTTTTTTAGGGAATCCCAAAAATAAATTTGGAGGAATTTACGACTTTTTTTGTTAACAATTTTTTGGTTCATTGCTGGTTTTGTTCAGTTTGAAGTCGGATGTTCATGCGCATTGAAAAAGGAAAATTTTGGTAAGTTAAAAAAGTCAAAAAGGCAAAAACTTTGATCAGACTTTCAGCTGCTACGATTTGCATGCTTTTATACTAACGGGAAGTAATTTTTTTTCATGTATCTTTCAATCTAATTATAAAAAACCTCACAGAGTTAACAGCAAGCAACAGCAAGTCAGTTCTTTTAATCAAGCATGTGCTTCAATTCGGGAATTTAGATGCTTAAAACACTTTTAAAAATGAGCTTTAATGCATGGCATACTAATTTAGGTGTTCAAACTAACTTTCTAGCACCGTGAAGTGTTTTGATTTGCTATTGCTGATAGCTCTCTTAAGTCTTTTACATTTTCTAATAATTTTTTGAAACCTGTTTGATTGTTCACATTTTCAAAGAATTCAATTATAACTGTAAACTAGTTGCTAGCTTCATAAAACGGGAAGGATACCAAACCAATATTCGCATCATTTTATTAATATAATTCTTCATTAAATGGACCCGCTCCATTACTAGCTCTATGTCTCTCCGCATAGATGCGAATCTGTTTGCCAAGCCAATGAATTCAATTAAATTATTTAAAGCCAAATATCAGCATATATGTATGCAATAAGAATTTAACTTTTACTCGTAAATGCTAGTAGTTTGTACAGCTCATTTCTGGTTTAATGCATACATAATTTTCTTGGCTCAATAATAGTAGGTTCTTACTTTTATTATATCATTTAATTCTATTTGGGACAAGAAATATTAAGCAACGCTAGTGTAATTACAAAAAAACTGAATAAAACACTATGAAAATCTTATAATCGCTTAAATTTTGTATAAAAAATAGTGAGAATTTCATTTAATACTTAAAAATTTATGATATAAAAGAAATGTAATAATAAAAATGTAAGTCTAATTTCGTTAAATGTAGAAAATAATGAATATTTTCAACTTTTTGAACTTGTATAGCCTGAACCTGTGTAAAGCTGTAAGAGCTATACTTTTTTTTTTAATAGCTCGTTGCATTCTACTTTATTTGCTGCAAAATATTAAAAATCTTATCAATTAGAGATTTTGTAAAAGCTAGCAAAGGTGCACTTGGGTTGTCTTCTTTTCGTTTCGTCTCGCAGTTGCTTGGCTGTATTTTTTGATCATTGTCTGTTTTTGAGGAATGTATTCAAAGTCAAAATGTTTTTGGTTTTTGGTTAAAAACATTTGATATCGACATGATTTGAATGAATTTTCTAGTTATCATTATTACTACAAAATTCCATGTGAAGGAAGACCTTTTGGGTATTGGAGAGTGTACAAATGCGACATCTAGTTATCTTTCTCTGACGCTAAATAATTCGAAAAGCGTCTGAATAATAGTTGGAATTTCATTTGTGTTTTAAACATTAATTTAACTTTGAATTGTTTGGTAAATACGAGTACTTCCTTTATCATAGATTTCAATAACTTATTGTATTTTAATAATGTTTGTTCCTATAACCTGGTTTGGGTACAACCGTAATGGCAATTTTCTTAATAATTTTATATTGAATTTATGAAACAGATATAAACTGTTTTTAATGTGTGCTAAACCAAAATTCCTTTAAAAATTAGAATTGTAAACTCACAAAAGAAAACAATTTTTCATATTGCTCACACTTTTTATAATAAAATTACTCGAAATGTATGTATATTTGCTGTTTATTTTAAATTCTAAACAGCATGTACTGCATATATTATAGCAAATATTCATGCTCTTAATTTCTTAAAGCAATTTTTTTTCGATATATTTCATACTTTAGAAAAACCGACC
>JXPE01005945.1:7711-24325 GCA_001015215.1 Holcocephala fusca
TTATTGAGTTTAATTGTTGTTTTGCCAATGATATAACTCCGCTTGTTTTTGGAAATGTAAAGGAAGGAATTGTGGCTGCTTTTGGGGATTTTAATTCAGACGAACTTACGGATGTTTTCATTTTACGAAATAATTTTCGCACGCTTGAAATTCTTCTAGGTAAGTGCTGTTTTTTTTATGTCGCAACAAAAAGAAAAAGCGCAGTGGATGCTGTCCAAATTTGTTGAACTTTTTTAAACAGAAATGATGTTAAAAGCTTTCTAACTTGCTTATTTTTGTTTTGGCAGGTGCTGACAGTGAACCTCTTCTGCGTAAAGGTCCCAAATGTGAATATCACCATGAAATAACTAGCGTCGTACCAGGAGATTTTGATGGTGATGCTTTAATGGATGTGTTAGTTACATTACGAAAGGACAAATCAAATATTTTAGATGTTCACATTAATTGGGGTGGATCACATTATTTAAATTGTTCTAATGAGCATGACCCAATTATTAAAACAATGGGAGAACCATTAGCAATTGACTTTAACCGTGATATGATTATTGATCTGTTTGGACATAACACAGACAAGGAACCAATTTATTGGGTATTTCAGAAAGATCGAACACGGCCAAATGAGACAAAACAAATACCACCAAGGGAAGTAAAAAGTTCAAAAATAATTGAAAGCGAAATTAAAATTCCACACTCTCATGCATATTTAGATTTAAATAATGATTTCACTGCGGATTTGTTTATTCATGCGAAGGATCATTTTGAGGTTTGGTATGGCCGTACGGGAGAAGAAAAAGAAAATTTTAATTTTGCCTATAAAATAAATTACCCGCAAGGAAACTTTGATATTATTATCGGGCAAAGTACATTCCTAGATATGGAATTAAAAGGCCTCCAAAATATTATATTTCCGGTTTGTTTCAATAAAAATTGTGAAAATTCTTCCATTGTTGTATTAGCTGGAGATGTATTTATCGATATACATGTTAATTTTAAGGATCCCCAAGGAGTTCAATGGGGGTTTGTTGTACCAAATGAAGATGTTTACACACAGGCGATTACTGCCCGTGGAGGTGATTTTAACATGGACGGCTATCCAGATTTATTGGTTACTTTAAGTCCAGTTTCAAATACTGCTCGAATGCAGACATTTTTGTTAGAAAATATTTTATGTAAGAATTTTTGTAAGCCATTTAAACGAACTTTTGAAGTTAAATGGAATGCATTAGTTCCAATGGGAAGTAATATAATTGCTGGAACTTTTTACGATTTCTATCAGGATGGCGTTCTTGATGTCATGCTTATTGAGAAAAAAGGGGCAAATTACCGACCATTAGCTTTTCGCAATACACTTGATTATGATGCAAATTTTGTTAAAGTCATTGTTTTGACGGGCCTTGTTAATAAAAAAAATTCAACTGAAATTACTCCACTTGGAAGAAAGAAACGCACATATGGAACAAATTTACCTGGCCCTCATATTGCTTACTATACAATAACGCAGGAGGGAGATAATCAGCATGGTTCAAGTGCTCAACTTCCACAATCTGCATATTTCGCTTTGCAACTACCATATACAATTTTTGGATTGGGTAGGACACCAAATTTCGTAGATTCTTTGACCGTAGGCTTAGGAAACAAGTCACGTACTTGGACTCAACTTATACCCAATTCACAAATGATTGTTGTACCAAATCCAATTCATGAGCCTTCGCGATGGAAAGCCCAACTATTCGTAACTCCAAGTAAACTTATCCTTATGAGTGTGATAGCCTTAGGTGGTACATGTCTATTCATCATGATTATTATTTTGGGTCTTTATATAAAGGAGAAGCGTGAAGATAAACAAGAAAGACTTCAAGAAGCCCATCGATTTCATTTTGATGCTATGTAAACTTTTAGTAGGTCAATGTGATGTGTAGATTTTAAGCAAATGTAATAAACTATGATTAGTAATTAATATATGTTATTCTTAAAAATTATTGTTTATTAAACGTAAGGGTAAAAAAACAAAATTTCCTATATATCCAGTTCGCTTATGCTTTTCACGATAATATAGATTTTAAAATTAAACTTTAATACATTATTGGACGTTGTGGCATACACAAATTATAAAAAGATTTTTTATCCCAAAAATCAGGGCCTTTCCAGCCACACCATCCTTTTCCTTGAATTAAGCCAATATCATCTTGTCCAGTGTAATGTGGATCCAAAATTAAGAATTTTATTTCACCAGAAATGCTATTAAAATCTACACCTATAATCGTATGGGCCAGGACTCCTCCTCCTATCATAATTGGGGTGCCTTGCGACTCAAAATGCATTGCTAATTCTGATCCTTTGCTAGACAAATCTAAACCGGAAGTTACATGCAAAATTCGAGATTCGACATTTAAAAATCCATCTAAACATATGGATACTTCTGTGGAACCTATCCATTGCCGAGATCCAATAAAACTCGCAGGTTTGTCGCCAATTTTTACTAAATATTTTTGTATTTCTTCATGTGTTGGAACTGATTTATCGGTGTAGCCTTGCCAATTAAACCACGAGCACAATGTTTGAAAAGATCGGTAAGCACAACCCCAACCATTATCATCCAATTTTTGTTGCATATAATGATAGTAACTATACCTTCCCTGCACCAAATAAGCTCTTCCATCTTTTATTCCACTTGATTTTAATCCGCTGTGAACATTTATTAATGGCAAGGCTTGTTGACTGTTTTTGAAAATATAACTGTTTGCTTTCCTAAAATAAGGTCTAGTTATTGGTAGTGCAAAATTGTGATGTAACTTTTTCCTTTTTTGTTGCGTATACGGTTCATTTTCATTCACATTGTTTAAATAAACACAGGAAATTAAATGCCCAAATTCCGGCACCGCAAAGTGATAAGTACACACGCTTGTATTTAATTCATTTCCTTGTGATATCCAATTTGTCATTGTTTGCTCAATAAGTCGCAATGAACGGCAAATGCTCTCGATTAAAATATCATAAAGTCCAATTAGCTTTGAATTTTTACAAAGCATTGCTATCGCATCCACTTCAAATGGTATTAGTATTTTTGTGTTTTTTCGATTTATTATAGATTTAAGACTTGGATGCTGCCCAGCAGAATCTTTTGATTTACCTCTAAGTACTCGAATATCTAAAATATCGTATTCAGTTTGCAGTTGAGTTTTTGTAAATTTTTTTGATTTAATTGGTTCATCACCAGAACTACTCAATGAATTAATAATATTAACAATTTTTGTATTTGCTGGGATACTTGTACTAGTTCCATTAGCACCACCTGAAAAAATTTCGAAATACTTAAAAAACAGAAATATATCAAAATATAGTTTTTTTTTTATCAAATTTATCTTCATACAAACTAAATTAAAAAAACGAACAACATTATTTATAAGAAATTTGATGTTCTGTGCGAAATATGATGAATCTCTAAGCTTTTTGCTCGTATAATTCAAAAGTTAAAAAATCATTATTTTACAGCTTTTATAAGAAAAAGAAAATGCANTCAAAATATAGTTTTTTTTTTATCAAATTTATCTTCATACAAACTAAATTAAAAAAACGAACAACATTATTTATAAGAAATTTGATGTTCTGTGCGAAATATGATGAATCTCTAAGCTTTTTGCTCGTATAACTCAAAAGTTAAAAAATCATTATTTTACAGCTTTTATAAGAAAAAGAAAATGCAAAAGTGAAATAGAATACAACAATATAGCTTATCCTATTAACAACGTGGATTTACTAGGTCGGGCAGGTATTTTAGTTTTTATTTTTCTAAAAAAATTGATTACTGTGGATTAAGAACGCATTTATTTAATTATTTTCTTACGTCTAAATTCTTATAAAACTAACTTTTATCACTTTCAAAAACATATTTAGCTTGAATATAGAGATCTACATATTTTTCTATCATATATACCAAATTTTTGCTTTTAAAATTTTCCATTTACAAGAACTTCCAAGCAATTTTGTCTTTCAACACAAAATTCAATCGCAAGTAGAATATGCCTTTTTAGTACGTGATTATTATTATATTATTTATTATTGTTGTAATAGGAAAAAGTTATATAACTGAACTAATAAATAAAAACAGAAGAGCATGTAAGTAGATCTTATTGGCCATAAATATTTACATAAATTATGAATTTCTGTTTTAGTTTTTTATATCCCTTTTTTATAGGATTGAAAAAGGATACTAGAAAATAGTACAGCCATACTAAAAAAACTTTTAAAAAGAAAATTCAACAGGTTCAGTAAATATAGGAGAAAGTATTGAAACGGATATAATTTTGTTTTTTATGTCAGCACTCACTACTCGTATATCTGATATTTTAGACAGGATTACAATTTCTAAATTAGGAATCACACTTACCAATTAAATATGCATTTGTTTTGCTTAAGTGAAATGCTAAATTTCCACCCGCCAAATTTTTTCTCAACTTTTGCATATTTTGTTTAATTGCAGCAACATTTTCATCAGTGTAGAAATCAAATTTGCATCTCAATCTGCTCAAGCAAAATTCTCGATATAAATCTTGTTCTTCAATTATTTCAAATGGAATAGCTTGCAATTTCCCATGCATAAAAACCGAAGCATGCATGTCTACAAGAGTTCCCATTGCACATTGCAGTAAAATTGGATTGTCAGTAATATCAATGTCCTGAAGTATTTCATTTAAATGTGCCTCAGCATCAGTGCACTCCCCGAATTTAATTAAACCGCACAAATCTACTTCTGCGGGGAATTTGTGCTGTATTTGTTTATAATTTAATTGCCCAATTGTTGTTTCAATATTAAAACCAATCAATATCAGAGCCCCATCGTACATGAGCCCAAAAAGACATCCACTACAGTTTTGAGTAATTTTCTCAAAACGCTAAAATTAAAAAACTAAATAATAAATGTTCAATTGTAAAATCTTTGTTTGCAAAACCACTTACTTTTAATAACAAACTGGAAATCTTTAATTTCGGAAACATTTTTTTTTAGTTTCTCCGCCCAAAAGCTAATTAAAGTTGCGTTACGTTGGCAGAATCCCCCCAAGCTGTCAAATCACTGACGTTTCTACTTAAACTCAGCTGCGTTTGTCACCTTGTAATTTTTTTCGAAACGATTTTTTTAATTTCAATAAAAATAAAAAAATAACTTAATCATCAGATTTTTTGATTTTTATTTTTTTTAAAATTTTTTTTTTCTGCATTACTGCATTCTACCTCTGATCATATCTGCAGGCATAATTTCTTTACTATTCAAGCCTTGTGTTAAAAACAGAAATATTCATAAATTTTCCTTAGTTTATTATGACGAAGTGTCCATTATAAAAGAGCTTCACTCCAAAACAAAAAACAAAAACAAATAACAGTGGTAATAATATTAAGGACTAATATAAATTCAGTTTTGTAGTAATAAGAACTCGAACTGTTTGATCAAAAGCAGCACAAACTCCTAGCCCTAACTTATCTGGACTCCAATCGAAGCAATTAACTGGCTGACTAGACATTGTAGCTGCGTGTAGCATATGCAGGTTGCCCGCTACACCTATGGTATATCCATCGCCTGATTCTTTGGTTCGTTTTTCTGGATATTCGTAGTTCCACAATCTTACTGATCCAGTTCCGCCGCAAGTAACAAATAAATCTCTAGATTGAGGTAAATGGCGAACAACCCAAAGAGTTGATTTAGGTCCAGAGATTATTCCATTTGAGCCAACTGATCGTCCTGCATCCTTTTCTGATATGCACGTAAATCCTTTGTCAGGGTGTTGAGTCCTCATATCGAAAACATGTAGTCCACCTTCAAGAGTAGTTACGACAAGCTTATTCATCGGAATATCACGTCGATCGAATTCAATGCAACATATTCCGTTCTTCAATGTATTCTCCCAGCGTACTGAAAGCGTTTTCAGATCAAATAGTTTCAAATCACCATTATCATACCCCGCAGCAACCATTCGTTCTTCGTTATTATATGAATTTCCAAAGCATACTGCCCAACAGTCTCGAGCAATATTACCATTATCATTAGTTGCTTCAGGAGAAATATCTACAACTGGTTCATTTCCTTGACGAGGATCCCATACTTTAACTGATCCATCACGACTTCCTGTAACTATTTCAGGAGCTCCACACTCAAGTTGAGTTCCACCGATTGCATCAATTGTATTAATGATGCCATTATGTGCATTAACACTGTAGACTGGAATATCACAACGTTCTAAATCACTAAAAATACATGGATGATGGCTAAGTAAGTAAACATAAATTATTCATTCCTGAATCTCACATTAGTTGCAGTCGTCCATTGAAATCCCCCACACACAAATGTCTTTTCCTTAGGCTTGATGCCCCAAATGTGCCGCATTTAAATGAAGCTTTTTTTTCAATTTCTTTAATTAATTCCAATTTACCAGAGTTTAATTCAAAAATTTGTACAACGCCGGTCCCTTTTGCTTTTGAACCGATAGTCACAAATTTTGCAGAGCAAGGAATCCACTTTACATCGAAAATTGTATAATCTAAGCTTTTTTCAATGTGCTCAATTATTCTGGGTTTATCCATTTTATTTTTGTTCAATAAATTCTAAAAAAAATGTTGGATCGAATTTAAATCAACAAACAGTGAAACGTTCTTAGCGCCATTATTGAAAAAAAAAAAATTCAGTTGTCAAAAAGTGAAAAAATCAAAACGTCTTGTGTTCATGCGTCGTTTCTAATGAATGGGTAAATCACTTCGCTCATTTTGATTGCGTTCATAAAATTAAACACTAGAATTAGACGATAATTTAATTTAAAAGAATTCATTCCAGGAAAGTTTAATTAAATTTAACTCATATAAAAATTTCTGGCTCTTTGTTAAACCTTACTTTTGCCTAATCAAACTGAAATCATGCTATTTTTGGAAAGTAAACAACCGACAGGGTAGTGAAGCGCAACTCAGCGATATGAAAAGAAGTTGAAATTTAGGGAGCTATTTCTAAATGTAATGTGAAAAATTTCATTGGATTTCGGGTTTAAAATAAATTTAAAAGTATGTAATTCCATGTATAATTCTTTTGGATAATTAAAACTAAAACTATAAAATTACGAAACACTAAAATACGAAATTTAAGTTTAGTTTGGGAAAGAAAAGAAAAGGAAAAGTAACGTCACACGATTTTGACAGTTGTTACTTTCAATATGACCTTTATGTGCCACTGAAAATATTTTATTGAAAATTTCTTAGTTTTTTTGTTCAAGCCTTTTTAGAATTTGCATTTAAAGATAAGAATTTATTGTTACAACATTTAAAATGTTCTTTCAGGAGCAAAAAAAAAATGTACGGTTCTGGGAACAGTAATGCAGTACTTGTTTGTAAAAATAGCTGGAATGAAATTCTTTAAAAAATAGTTCACTATAAGTTTGGTCATATTCTTCCTAAAAATGTAATACATGAATTTTTATTTAACGGGTAAATATGGTCAGTTGCTCTGTGAGGGTGAGAATTTAATATTCTTATCTTTTCCAAGAATTTATGATTTCGAATTTTGTTGGTTTGAAATGGCAACAATCAAGCGATATTCATGTAAAAATAGAGTTTTATGCCCCATTTATTTTTGTGATTTATTAATAACTTTGGAATAAATATTTTAAAGTATTTTAGTAATTGCTTAAAATGCGCAATCTGCAGCACGTCACAACACTGAGCCCCATGATTTCATGATAAAAATGACATCGTCAATCAGATGGAGCTTTTTTGTTTGGAAATCTTATCATTTGCCCACTTTACCTTATAAGCAAATTGTTTGGAGGGACAGAGCCATTTGAGTCTGTCGATATGTTGGACAATTCCTCCATTCATTTACATTTGTGAGCTCGTGAAAAAAGTTAACAAAAATAACCATACGGCTGAGAAGTATCAAATTAATTGGACTAATTAAAGTGTTTTCATTGGTAAGTATAAAGCGTTCTAATTAATATTAGCTTATTATTTGCATAATTAAATTGATGGCATCTAAATTGTTAAGGGGTCTTGTAATATTCATATTCATATTGTTTTTCGAAATCATAACATTCTGTAAAAATTATTTTAGCGAAAATATTGAAAAAGTGCAATTCACTTTTTTTAATTACTTAAATTATTTCTTGTCGTAATCTTAGCACGCTTCAATAATATATTTTACTTGATTTCGTAGGTCAATTGCCCGATATTTGTCACGTGGTTAACATAACATGGTCAGCAATTAAGATCACTGCTTAGCTGCATATTTTACAGAGCACAAAACTTTTCAATTGGTATGTTTTGCCCATTGGAAATTGTTTCTTAAGTTGTCTTTATCTGTTTGCTAAGAAAAACTACTCCCATTTTCGATTGAAATCAATTCGATCATAGAGCTCCAATTTAAAGTATGTTCTTTTTATGATTTATGAAAAAAGCATACAAAATAAATTAACAGAAATAAAATATTTCATTCTGTAACGCTCATAAAATATTATTTACATAACATGAACGTGTTTTTGTTGATTGTTTGCAGAGATTATAATTTTCTGACTGTTTGGATTTCTGTCGGTAATTTACAGACTTATCACAAATAAATAATAAATGTTAAGACTGTTTTAAGTGCCATTATGGACCGTACAATCTAATCTTTAATTCCTTTAATTATGGCGAATAAATTTTGTATGTGTTGTCGAAGCAATTAATGCCATTTTAATTAGATCTTCTTATGTTGTAAGGTAAATGGCTTTATGGCATTAATTTTTTTGAATTTTTGAGATAAAGACGTCTGTGTGATTATAATTCAAAATAAATACACATCAGAAACTCTTAAATTGCACGGTACTTTAATCTGAACATGTGATTTTTGTAGATATGTTTTATTTTACAATAAAAGTCGTAATGTAATTAAACAACAATTATAAAATCCGAAAAGAAATATAAGAATAAAACGAACTCCTCTGAACAAAACATTGTTTGAATTGATTGCTTTTAGAATTAAATAACTTCTATTTAAGTTCATAAAATTGCCTTAATAAATATTTGGTTATTTCTGATTTAAAAGGGATGTGCTATTAGTTTTATAATAATTCCAAATACCAAACTATTAAAAAAATTTATATATTATTATGAAATTTAATTTGTTTTCTCAGTTTCTCTTTTAATTCTGATGGAAATATGTTAAAAGAAAGTTGAATTGAGNCGTAATGTAATTAAACAACAAATATAAAATCCGAAAAGAAATATAAGAATAAAACGAACTCCTCTGAACAAAACATTGTTTGAATTGATTGCTTTTAGAATTAAATAACTTCTATTTAAGTTCATAAAATTGCCTTAATAAATATTTGGTTATTTCTGATTTAAAAGGGATGTGCTATTAGTTTTATAATAATTCCAAATACCAAACTATTAAAAAAATTTATATATTATTATGAAATTTAATTTGTTTTCTCAGTTTCTCTTTTAATTCTGATGGAAATATGTTAAAAGAAAGTTGAATTGAGATTAAAATTATTACACCCATACACAATTTTCGCAATCATTGAACATTCGAAAGCTATAACTCTGTTCTGGTCCTCTTTGTCAAATAAAACTATTTTTATTAAAGGATACTGCCAAAACCGTAAACAAACTACTCAATAATTTCAAAGGCTTAATTAAATTTTTATTATTCTTTTCAGATACTTAAGCTATGCGAATGAACTTAAATATAGTTCCTGACTTTTTTATATCATGCTATTTTTAAATGAAAGCCGAAGAACTTAAAACATTTAAAATGGAAAATAAGGAAGGGTAAGATATTTTTTAGTTTTTTTTTTTTTACTTAATTAAATTGTTTGCTTTCAGAAGGACTAGAAATTCACGAGTATTAATCGACAGAATTGCTATGACACAAGAAATGCTAATAAAAAAAAGTGGTTATGAGTCGCGTGATAAAAGCGTACTTTACTCTTGCCGAAACTATTTTAAAGATATTAATGTGATAAATATAATTAGAGGCTTCTTACCCATTATTGTCTGGCTGCCAAAATATTCAGTGAAAAATTATTTAGTTGGAGATATAATGTCGGGAGCTACAGTTGCTGTTATGCACATTCCCCAAGGGATGGCGTATGGAATATTGGCAGGACTAACACCTAGTATCGGTCTGTATATGGCATTTTTTCCAGTATTAGCATATATGGTATTTGGTACGTCAAGACATATCTCCATTGGTACATTCGCTGTAATAAGCATGATGACGTTAAAAGTTGTCGAAACATATTCAATGCAGGAAAAGAACAATACGCTTTTAATATCAGAGGTACCAATGGCAAATTATACGCCTTTACAGGTTGCAACAGCAACTGCTATAATGGTTGGAATTATTCAAGTAAGTTCATTTATTTGATTTGGTATTCAGTTTGACTATTAATTGAGATAATATTTTTGCAGTTGTTAATGTCTGTGCTATGTCTAGGATTTATTGCTAACTTATTGAATGAGCCTCTCATAAATGGTTTTACCACAGGTGCTGCAGTTCATGTTATTTTTGCTCAATTGAAGGATATTTTCGGAATATCTATCGCAAGGCGAAAGGGAGCTTTTAAGTTAATTTATACCATAGGGGATATATTTGATACAATAACCAAAGCAAATGTAGCGACAGTAATATTTTCTGCTGGAATTATTTTTTTTATGGTAATAATGAATGAGGTAGCAAAGCCTTTATTACAGAAAAAGACAAGATTTCCTCTTCCCGCTGAACTTATTGCAGTAATAAGTGGAACTTTAATATCAAAATATGCCCAAGTGGATAGTAAATTTAATGTACATCTAGTTGGAAGTATTCCTACTGGGTTGCCTATACCAGATTTTCCACCGTTTGGATTATTTCGTTTAGTATGGTTTGATGCTTTAGTGATAGCTCTTATAAGCTATTCTGTAGTCGTATCAATGTCTTTAATATTTGCTAAGAAGCACTCATATCAAATTTCACCGAATCAAGAATTAATTGCCTTAGGCATTGCTAATTTTGTAGGAGGATCGTTTTCATGTATACCAGTAACTTGCTCTCTTTCAAGATCATTAATACAAGAACAAACTGGCGGTATGACACAGGTAGCCTCTGCGGTGTCAGCCGCTCTTATTTTAATGGTATTACTGTGGATTGGACCATTTTTTGAAACTCTGCCAAGAGTAAGTAGTTGATTTTGTACTTTTATAATGTGAGATAATGATAGAAAAATACCCGTTTATGATTTTTGCAGTGTGTCCTTGCTGGAATTATAATAGTGGCACTAAAACCTATGTTTATGCAAATGAGAAAAGTAAAAAAATTTTCTAAAGAAGGTAAACTAGAAGTTCTTTCATGGCTCTGCACTATACTGGGTGTAGTAGTAATTGACATTGACTACGGGTGATTAAAAGCTAGTAGTTATTTTAAAATAATTTTTTTTACACTTCTTTTTTTTTCTTTATTACTATTGCAGGCTTATTGTAGGATTTGCTGTGTCCATTATTTGCATTTATATTAAAGGTTGGAAAACAAATTTTTCAATAGTCGGGCAAGTAGTGGACACGGAAATTTATGTAGACATAAAATACTATAAAAATGCTGTGGAGCTCCCTAACATAAAAATATTTCGCTTTTATGGATCAATTAATTTTTCTACACAAGCTTCATATAAAAATTTGTTATATGATTCAATAAAAATAGATACAAAAAAAATGAAAAAATCTATTTTGCAAAATGCAGCAGCTAATTCTACTTCAGACGCAGATCACCACTTACTACTTACTACTTTTAAAGTACTTATCCTCGATCTGCAAGCAGTGGGACATATGGACATCGCAGGATGTAAAGTTCTCTCAGAAATCGCACAAGAAATGAAAAATATTGAAGTTCAAGTGTTCCTGGCTTCCCCGTCGCCTGTAGTGTACGATGCTCTTGTTCATAGCGTAGCTCTTGGTGAAGGACCATTCGATATTTTTGCAACACTGCATGATGCTGTTGTGTTTGCAAAAACACTGAATATTACCTGACATCGAATGAATATTGAAAATATATTAGCGGTGCCTGATCTTATTAAGAAGTTTAGTACTTAGGTTCAATTTACTTAAATGTTTTGTATTTTTTCTTTTTGGTTAGTTAGTAGCCAAATAATCCTCCTATTTTACTTGTGCAGAAGTGCTTAAAGCACAATTTTTATGAAGAAATTGTTAAATAAATTATTTTTTTTACAAATTTTTAAGACGATTTTTCTTCTCGAAGTATATTTATTTCCCCTTAAAAAGCAACACGTTGTTACTTATTTTTCGATTGCCTGAAACTGTGTCAGGTATTTTTTTATTAATTTTAAGGGACGCCCTTTCGGTTGGCATAAAAAACTCGCAAACAAAATTTTCATCAAAAATTGAAAAAAAAAAAACATTACCTGGTCGAAGTAAAGGTGGAAAAGTAAAGAAAAGTCAAAATCTCGATCAAATCATGCTGGACTATAATTTCCTTTGGTAGAATTCATCGTTTATTAAAAAAATGAAATTATGCTGAATGTGTTGTGGTTGGTGTACCAATATATTTGGCAGATGTTATGGAATATTTAGTTGCTGAAGTTTTGAAATTAGCAGGAAATACTGCCCGTGATTCAAGATTATTCAGCTTGCTATTTGTAATGAAGAATTAAATAAGCTGTTTCTGGTGTAACAATTGCGCAAGGTGGTGTTTTACCAAACATCCAAGCTGTTTTATTACCCAAAAGGACGGAAAAGTTTTTCAACAAATTATTAATTAAAAAAAAAATGGTCCTGTTCAGGACCACTAAATATTTTATTCAATGAGTAAAAATTTACATATCGTAATATTTATTTCTGTACTATAAAATTAATTCCTTTCGAGATACTGCGCAGAAAATATGTTATGCAAAAAATGTCAAAGCCCTTCCATCCTCTCCCAAATATTTCAAATACCCTTAGATCCTGTAAGATCATTTATTTTTTATTAATTATAGCGCTTCCTTTAATTTAGACAAGGACCTTTCTAATGAGAGGTGTATAATTGCAATCCCATAGAGATTGATTTTTTCCGTTTGTCGAGTAATTGAGCAAAATATCGTAAAAAAAGAGATAAAAAACTGTTAAAAAGATCGATTTTAGTAGTTTTTTTTAATGATTTTCGAGTGGCTCTAAAACATTAATTTGAGGGATTTTTGAGAGTAAAATTTTTTTTTCATTCTCTTGCCCTAGAACTGGTGCAAAAATTTAGTTTACAATCAGTTAGTGAATTTTGTAGATTTGCTAAAAAAACTTCCAAAATGAAAAGCTTTTAAGTAAAAATAAATTAAAGGAGTTAGTCAATAAAACATAATTTAAAAATAATTCATTTTCGATGGTATAATTATTTGTTTTGTGTATTTTACAATAATTTTCAATAAATTAAAATATAAAAAATTTACTTTGGTTTTAATAGTTGAAACTAAATAGTAAAAATATATTGAACTCCATAAAACTTAGCAATAAAAGGCACATTATGAGAGGAGTTGTAACTAGAAAATTGGTCAAAAATTAATCATTGAAATGTTTATGTGAAGAGATCACTTCCAATGTTGCAGCTTAACTCTTTGTTTAGTGTTACAATAGAAAATAAATGTATCTATCATATGTAAGTATTTTACAATTAAATAAAAATTAAATTAATATTAGCTTCCAGTTTTTATAATTTTCTTTTTTCTATTATTAATGGCAGCGTTATAAATCAGTTGGATCACGCTCTCCTACACTTTTTGTTAAATATTTTGAGATCATGCTTTTGTGCTTAGTATTAATTGCAGTTTCATCCAATAAGGATGAAAAACTTTCTTGATTTATTATGTCCTTATCACTTTTTAATTGTGCATCTGAGTCTGAAATTTTTAAGTAGAATTAAATCGTATTACAAAACTCGTATAACTCGTCTTTTCAGTAATTTATAAATGGAAAAAAATATGAAACCATTTCAATTTATTGTTCAAGTCAAAAGGGTTTTAAATTATTAAAAAATTTCTGTATGTAGGCTAAATTCTTTACAACTATTTGAAAAATATAATTGAAATAAAATTTGCTTACTCACCATTTGGTTTATTCGACATTTCTTGAGAATCTTCGGTATCAGATATATAACCTTCATCACCTGTGTAATGTGTAGGATAAATAAGTAATGGAGCTGAGCTATATGCTAATAAATTTCGCATTTTAAATGCTCTTTTCCACGTCTCATTGGGATGTCGATCAAACATAATTGGTAAAAATTCATCAACAGGAACTAATTTTTTTAAGGGATTTGCATTTATAAGTTTTTTAGCACCTTCTAATGAAATAGCATAACCAAGAGTCCAATAAGAATAACCAACTTGTACTAAGTTATTGGTATTATCAATCCATGGCTCATCTTGATCTTCTAAACGTTTTCTTCCAAAATAGCTAATTAAATAAATTTTTTTAATTATAAAAATATTTTTTTTATTTTTTATTACCTACATTAAATCCCAATCACCTACTCTTCTTGCTTGTTCCAAAACATTAATTGCTCTTTCTTTAAAATAAGGTTCAAAACGAATATCATCTTCCAGAATTAGAACTTCTTTTTGTTCACGTTTTATTATTTTTTTCCAAATATTATAATGACTTAGAAAGCATCCAACTTCACCCATTGTCATATGACGGTGATGGTAAGGATCTTCATATTCTGAGAGAAATTCAATTCCCATTTTATTTAAAGTGGTTAAATTTAATTCGCTATAAAAATAGTAAATTTTAGTAGATGGAATATTTTTTATTGAAGTAAATTATGAAATTTACTTTCCATCAATGGCAGAAAAATATTCATACTCTAATCCAAGCTCTTTAAAACATAATTCCATTTTCTTTCGTCTTTCTACTCGTCTTTTAAGATTTATCATATAAATGTGATCAAGTGAAATTTTGTGTCTGGAAAATATTTAATTTTTTTAATATTATTTTCAAAATTACAAAAAACAAAAAATAAACAAATTATACTTTTCTGGGTAGAAAATGTATCGTTGAAATTCCTTTTTGACTTTAACTTCTTCACTTAAATCATTGATTATAATAATTTTAACATTGACTAATTGTTGAAAATCACGATGAATTTCATCTTCGGTTTCTAATGGAGCTAGAAAATATCCAAATGGCTGTTCGTTTCTGATATACATTGGTATTCCAGATGAATTCGCAGAAATTGCAAATATTATTATGTCATCTAATGGACCATCATATAATTTTGTTAAGGTTTTTTTTCTTTGGTTTTTTAAAAGTTTTTGACGATCAAATGTTAAAAAATCTGAATTTTTATCTTTTAAATTAATGAGAACTGCAGTATGAACCATCGGAACTGAAAATATTCCTATTTTTTTATTATGATAAATTTCTTTGTATTCATTTGTTCTTTGATAATAATAATCGTCTGACATTCCACACCAAAAATTTGAATAAAGTCCCTCGGATAGTAGCATTGGTGCAACTATAGGCAAATTATACGAGACAAGATATTTAAGTGATTTTGGATTTGTGAGAAAAACATCAGCATCTAGAAACTAAAATTAATTTTTATAAAAAAAAACATCATTTTAATTAAAAAAATTATATTTGTTTACTTACAAATATAAAATCAGCCCAAAGATTTGTAGCTCTTTCAATTGCTTCTTCTTTTAAATTTATAATGTGGGAAAAACGTTCTTTTGGCCAGTCTGTAGATGAACTTTCATTGACATGTCTATCTTCTTTTTCGTCATATTTAAAATCAACATTATGGTAAAGATGAGATGAAGTGTTTAACCAAAGGTGAATTAATTCTATACTATGATCTTCGTTATGGTCTGAACGAAACCTGAAATAAATTAAAGTTAATTTTAATATTGATTACAAAAAAATTATGACAAAAAAATTATATGTTATTACTTTGATTTTGTGTTGCCTTTCTTCAGGATCTTAAGAACAGAATTGTATAATTTAAGTGAAATCGCAAATAAAGAAAAAGATTAAGACAAAATGACACTGTATAAGCAGTTCTATTTTTAAATAGTACGAGGATAAAAGTTAATGAGCAGTAAACAAATTATCTCATGATATCAAGCATACTTGTGTTCGAATGCATTTGTTGAATGTATTTGTCCAATAGTTTAAAGGGCATATTCTTAAAAGTGATAGAAATTCATTATTTTCCTTAACTTGATTTAATCGATTTAGCAAGTGAGCCATCTATTTAATGCAATTATAGAAATATGAAAAAAAAATTTGTAATGAATATTTCCAGTATGATGGTTTTTCAAATATTAGATTGGTAGCACTTTAATGTAGTTTTGAAAAAAAAGAAAAAGTTTATAAATTCTACTACACACATCCTGAATTAGTTGGTTGCAGATAGAGAGAGTTCATTCTGAAGACATTTTGTTTTTTATCTAATGAATATTTTTAACTTCTCAATTTGATTTTTCTTTGTATCGCATGATATGTTTTGTATTAATTCCAGCAGGCAATACGATACAACTTTTTCCGATTCTGGGAAATTAAAAATTGTTTGGTTTAATCTATTTTTTCATATTATTTTTCATATTATCAGCATTTTTTTTTAATATATATAATTTTAAT
>JXPE01005983.1:3583-16585 GCA_001015215.1 Holcocephala fusca
CTCATAACTGCTTCAGATGAAGACTTTTGTCCTGTAATTTGTGTCCCAAAACGGTGAGTTAGCCGTGAAAGAACATTCTCTGCCATCTGCGGAGTTGTGAGATATTTCTAAAAAACAGGTGGAGAAAAGTTACTTTTTTCAAAACTTTGCTTCCGGAAAGATAACAAACACAACATCGATCAAAATGCATAGTATAAAAACATGGCAAAAAAATAAGGAAATTAAAATTGTGCCAAAAAATAAAAACAAATCGATGCCTTTAAAATAGAAATTTCTAGTTGTAATTAGGAAATGCTGGAAAAGAAAGTGAAAAATTAGAAGTGCCCTGTAATAAATGCGGTACTAGAGATTTTTTCGTGACCTCAGACTTAAGAGAATTTCTTACTGAAATCTCTAATATGAATAAAAGGAATAGGGAGAAATTACTAGGAGATTGCATTTCTTGCTTCATAAAGTAATAATATGCTCGCCTTAACTCGATAACTCGTTAAAACTTGTACATAAGTAGTGTAATAATATTTTTAAATATTTTATGTTACATTACTCCCCAATTCGTACTTCCCCAATTAAATTCGTAAGCTAATTTTAAATATTCCATTAGTCTGACAACACTTAGACCTTTCCAGTACCACTAAGTCACAAAAATAAATCTCATTTTTAAACTATCTGAAAATTGTTCATCTAATCGCGCTGGTTTTAACTGCAGATAAGATAAGAATGGAAACAAGCATGCAAATCCGGGCTGATAAGAATTTCAACAGAATTATTGTGAATAAAATTTTATCATTCATTTTGACAACTATTATTAACCAAATATGAGGTTCCATTGTGCATTCATAAGGGCTAGGAGAGAATTTATTTTTTTATTGACATGAAAATTTTAATTTCAAGATTTCCTTCTTGCAGATAAAAAAAAATAGAAATTTTGTAAAATTTGTATCATTTGGATTGTTTTTTTTTTCCATTCTATCCATTTTCCAACTATCTTTCGAGTTACTTCATAAAATTCATGCAGCTGAGAATTTGTAAAGTCTCAATATTTTTTGTAATAAATAACAAAAACAATAAACAAACAAACATACAATAATTATGAAATTATGTTGTAGATATTTTTTACACACTTTTTCTATAAAATTAAATAAAATTATAGAAAATACTTTTTAAGGACTGAATAGTTTCTGCAATAAAAATCTTTTATTGCAAGGCCATATAGAGCAGTTGTGTAGCAAGGTTAAAAGATAGAGAACTCGTACAAGACTTGTAAAGCTGAACCAATCATTTTATAATTTCTTAGACGAAACAAACCCAAATCTCATCCCTTTAAATGTTTAGTCATCTACTAGAGTTACAGTAAAAAAAAAAAAACCAAATGCTGCAAAGGAAAACAAATAAAAAACGCACACTTGAACTTTTTTAATTGCAATCATTAAAAACAAAATTATTATAAACACTCGCCAGGCTTTTGAATTCACTTACTATTACTGCAGACAAAGTTTAAAAATATTTCCAAATAACAAAAAAAGACAATAAAAATTCGAAATACCTGTGACATTGAAGAACTCGTGTTTGAAGAGGAAGGGCTTGAACCGTTTGAATCATCCGAGGATGTATTCTGGTAAGGTAAATTATCACTAATTGTCTTCACTTTCCAGCCTCTTTGTATTACCATTTTAACGCAATTTTTTAAATTAATTCTTGCTTTTGTTTATATACAGAGAAACCAGAGTATTATTGATTTTTTCAGAGGAACTTTAAATATTTTTGAATCATCTAGATGGCGTTTAAGTCTGCTCACCTCACATGCAGATAGCGTGCAAAGCGCAGGTGTAAAATGTCAAGTTGACTTTTTCAAAAACTACCCAAACAAATAAACGTTTTGTGTTAATTTTCATAGTTTTTAAGTGATTAGTGCTGATTTTATTTGTTGCATTTTCTAAAAGAACGAACACAGTATGGAAACAATATCAAAATATTCAAATTTATATAAAATTAGCACCAATTGCCAAGGAGCACAAGAAGAACGACGAAGAAAAATTCTCCAACTCCAAAGAGACCAACGACATGAAGTGCAAGACGGTGCAAGAAATTTAAAAGATTTCATTAAAAGAATTCACAAAAACTATGAGAGGAAGAAAATAAAAAAGTATAAAACCGATCACATGCTGCAACTTTCGGAATGGTTACTTGGCCGTCCAGATGATCTTGACCGGTGGTTTTTAGTGCCATGTCCAAAAGGCCAGAGATGTCTCTTAGTGGCGACTGATGGTCGAACAGAAGTTTATAATAAACGAGGAAAATTTCAATACACATTCACATCGAATCTTCCAGGATGTAATTCGGATGCCAGCCAGTATACAGTTCTGGATTGCGTTTATGTAGAAAAAGCTTCAACATTTTATGTATTGGATATAATTGCGTATAACAACATTGATATGTTGTCTTGCGAGGCCCAGTTTCGCTTCTTTTGGTTGAACTCAAAGTTTGTTGAATGCCCAGAACTATCAACTTCGGTCTGTAATAACTATCATTTCACACCACTTAATTTTTATGATTTTGAAGACTTGCAATCAATCAACTCCTGCCTACTTAGGTAAGTCAGTCGTAAGATCAAATTCTAATTGATAAACTATTCATTTTATTTAAGGTATCCTCAATTTAGTGATAATAGATTTGAGTTTGATGGCTTTTTATTTTATCACAAAGAAGCCAGTTACATGTATGGAGAAACTCCTCTTGTGGGGTGGCTGTTCGCTTTCATGGTACCGGAAGTTTTGAAGTATAATGTGAACGAGGCCTATATGGAAGAAATGCCAACAGATTACACAAACTGCTTTGAATTCTCTGCGAACTTCGACAATGCTTTAATAGAAAAAAGCAAACTCCGCCAAAGAAACAACAGAACTAAAAATAAAAGTTACTCCTCAGAAGAAATGATAACAGAAGTTTTGGATGTTGAACAAGAATTAGAAATTACGGGACAGTTAATAGATGACTTTATTGAAGATGAAAATTAATCTTATTTCTAAATAATCAAAAATTCTTACAGCAAACTGTAAGTTTATGAAATATAGCAAGAAGATATTTCTACTATCTTACTCTATTTATTTGCATGTTTCGTTCAGCGTAATGTTCCGCTTACTCAATTTTATTAATAAATTCACTTTGGAATCCCGTTTAGTAGTTAATAAATTAAACTGAAAAGAATTTTGTAGTCTCACATTTCTTTCAGAGATTCTTGGGAAATTACAAATCACAAAATTACTTATAGCTCAAAAATAGCCTACCTAAAAGCTACGCCTTGGAATTGTAAGAGCTGGGATCCAACGAGAATTTATCTACAAATTATATGATAAATTTAGTTCTTCTAGAACAGCCAGCATATACGATCGAAAATTCTCATGTGGTTTAAGCATGCATAAAGAATGCTTGCCAACAAATCGACAAATTGCTAGTGGAAGGAAGCTTGAGAGAAAAGAAAAAGTAGGCTAAGATCTAAAAATGGTGATATCAGAGCTAAATACAGTGCTTGAGATTTGTGTTTTTAAAAAGTAATAGTGGTCAAAGTGTGTCTAAGGCTTTACACATTTTGCCCTTGATTAGAATTTATTGCTGTAGTTTTATTAGAATACCGTCATTTTATGGGCGCCATTTTATTTTTCTAACAGCCCAACTAAATTGAATTTCCATTCAAAGAAAGAAAGACGAAAAGCTTGATCCATTATCATAAAAAAAACTAAAACTACGATTCCTAACAAGTTCACTGCATATACTATTCACCTTATATCTTTAATACTACCCCAAAAGAATTTTTGCTTTTATAAAAGCCTTTGGTTCAAGTTGAGCGGATGTAAAAATGAGCTGCAATGTAGAATTTGAAGGATGTGGTGTTTCCTAGACACTTTAGCAGTAATACAGGTAAGTTATTTAAGAGTACTTACGAACATTTATTCTGCAAATTTTTACATTTTTATGTAAGCTCACATGATTCCCTTACAAATAATAAGAAAAAATACAAAATTTGCTGCTTATTACAATCGCGACAGAAATGCAAAAAAAAAATGTAAATTAGGGAGAAAGAACTTTTTTATACACTCCAATTGTTTCTACGTTCGTATTAAAGAAAAAGAAAACTGCAAAATTAGAATAATTTTAACGCGATTTAAAAAGATTTTTAAATGTTTTAATTTGACTTGGGCCAAAAAAAAAAAGACCACCTGAATCAAAGCGATTCCACTGTTTACCCGAAATATTAACAAAAGCAACATGTTAAGAAGATTAACTATTTTCGAATTATCACTAAAATCACATTTTTGCATAAACAAACGAGCATTAAAACTGAAAATTAAAATAAAAACTGCAGGACATTGTCACACGACCGTTCTAGAAAACATTCCACACTAAACACGTCCCATTTTACGCGGGCAATTTTATTTTCTAAAGTCACGGCAAGATGGGGTCTTTTTACGAAAACGGTGCACAACAACAGAAGTTGACAGTAGTGAGAAAAACCAAGTACAGCATAGATTTTAAGCAGAAAAATACTTAATTATATTTTTGGATTTGTTTTTGGCAACTTTGTCGAAAAAAATTTGCTTTAAGTATTTTCACAACTTTCACAACCAATGATTTTGTCTCTATCCTTTATTTTTGAGTAAGCATTACCAAATTAAAGAGGTTTCATACACGATTTCCCAGTACTTGTAGCAATTCAGTTCGATTAAAAATTCTAGTAATTGTGGGTGGATTAAAAATGAATCACAGGCGACAACAGAGCCCAGACACAATTTTAAGTAAAAATTTATGCAGACTGTTACGCCACAGTGCTAAGAGCGAAGGATTGAACATAAGTGGAGATGGTTTTGTACCTACTGAGGAAGTGCTTTCACATCGAAGTATGCTGGCTAAGAAATGTCGAATGGATGATATAATACGCATAGTACAAAATGATAAAAAGAAAAGATATTCCTTGCAGAAATGCAATCTAACAGAAAAATGGAAAATAAAAGCAAACCAGGGTCACTCCATAAAAGACGTGTGTAGTTTAAATTTGCGTAAAGTATTAAGTGCTGGAGAAATTCCCATTGCAGTTCACGGAACCTACAAACGAAACTGGGGGCGAATTAAAACAGAGGGCATAAATCGGATGAAGAGGAATCATATTCATCTTGCTATGAGTGATGCTCCAGAGGCATCTGATACAACAGCTGTGAGTGGCTTCCGAAACAACTGCGATGTCTTGATCTATATTGACATAGCCAAGGCATTGGCAACTGGCATTGATTTCTTCATTTCGGAAAATAATGTAATCCTAAGCGAAGGCGACAATGGTTCAATAAAACCAGATTTTTTTTTAAAAGTAGTTTGTAGAAGTACTGGGAAATTGTTAAACTTCTAGTAAATAACATAAATGGGGTTTTATTTTATCCTTTTTTTATGCAGTTTCAGCCTACTAAAACATTGCTAACATGGTTAATCAGAGGAGGTTAAAAAAAAAAAACAGTGCAAACTTACCTTCAACTAGCGATAAAACTGAAGAGCTCAAGTACAATTGCAAATCATGTTCTGGGAAATTTTCCTCATTGCAGGCGTGTTTAGCTCATGAAATTTCACATATTCAGGTTAGTGATAAAATCAGCGGTAAGAAGAAACACAAAAGAAAAATAAGCACAGTTTTGGTCAATGAAGACACTCCTGAAGAAAAAGAATTTAAAAATTTTGTGCGCGTAAGTTTATCACAATGCGAAGAAGGCTCTGAACTGAATATGCTGTGCAGAATTTTTCAATCTTCACCCGAGAATTTAAACTTCATTTATGGAAGAATTTATTTCGATTTATTGAGTGTACTTGGTCCAGCAGAGGACTGGCGCATTGAACCTTTTGGATCGACTGTAACTGGAATGGCTTTTAAATGTAAGCTCTTAAATATCTTTCTAAAATTTCATTAAAAATCGTCTATTCATCTCTAGGTAGTGACATTGATTTTTACATTGAATATTTAAGAAAAAACAATACCAAAATAGAGACAGTATTTAGAAATGTCTCAGGAACTCTCAGATCAAGCAATGCATTTACGAAAGTAATTTGTATACGTAACGCTAAGGTTCCCATAATAAAATGTATGCATGTAGTCACTGGGTACAAACTCGACATTAATGTGTCATGTAAACTGGGCGTGTATAATAGTAAATTCATTGCAAAGTTATTCGCATTTGATAGACGAATCCATCCACTCATGCTCATAATTAAAATTTGGGCTAATTCATGGAACCTAACAAAAACTGGAAGAATAAAGAACTATTGCCTGTCTTGGCTAGTAGTTTTCTACCTTCAGAATTGCAGACCAGTAGTTTTACCTTCACTACAGGATCTACAGAAGGGTATGCCCAAAGAACTTGTAGATGGAGCAAATTTCTCATTCAATAGCAAAATACAAATCACAGAAAAAAATAATCAAAACATAAAACAGTTGGTCGAAGGATTTTTTAAGTTTTATTCAACTTTTGATTTTGCTAGTAATGTCATATGCCCATATTTAGGGGTATCAATAGCGCGTCAAGATATTTTGCAAAGAAAGTTTCCATTTCCAGAATATTATAATCAGTTAAAAGTCAAAGAAGCTGCAAAAGTAGACAAGGAACATGGTAAAAAGATTGATGTGATTAAACCATTAAATTGTAAGACTACAATAGTTGTCCAAGATCCCTTTGTGTTGACTCACAACGTTGGTACTTCCGTAAGTACAAGAGTTTTTGTACGATTTAAGCAACTGATTCTATGTGCTAACCAGACATTCAACTGTTCTAATAAGTCACAGCAAGCCTCATCTGAACTTTTAATAAAAATATTTTATGAAGAACCATCTAACGAAAGCACTTCAAGTAATACAGGAGAACTTCCATTTTTACGAAGAATTAACGAAAAAATAAATATATGCAAATTCAGTCCGGTTGAAAGTGAACTTGCTTATTTAAAAAAATACCTTCGCAAAAATTTTCCAGATAAAGAATTTGACCAAGTTGAAGTCAATAAATTTTGGGTGGAAAAAATTATTAAGTTCATTAGGGAAATTTTACAGGACTATTTTAAAATAAAAATAAATTCTTTACAAGAAACGCCGAACAAGGCTGCACGCACAGTTGGGCAATCAGATGTTTACAACAACAAATACTTCGTTAATTACCAACTGGAAGCAGATTTCAACTTTTGGTCTGGCAGACGAAATAATAATAAAAACGGCTGTGCAGCTTTTCTGCGGGAGCAAATGGAAATTACAAAAAAGCTTGAGAAGAGCAGAGCCCTTGCAGAAAGTACCGCAAGCAAGCTTCGTTGCACATTTAACGTTCAACCTGAAAATGATTATTCAGGAGTGACAATTACAGTGGCAGATCTCGATTCCGCTTCCAAGAAAAGTAGCTCAAAGCCACTTTTCTTAGAATTTACTGATCGCATGAGGAAGTTTTACAAGGCTTTTTTTGAGCGTCTTACTCTGGAAAATTCATAAATTGCTTCTTTTTTTTTATAATTCTATCAAAGGTAACTATTGTACTTTTAAATTAGAATTACAAAATGATAACGTGCAAGTTGACTGTTAAATGTATTAAAATGTTCTTTTAGTCTCTAGCACAACCTTGGCTACTAGTAGTCGAGAGAAATATTTAAATCCAATCGTACATAGTTGTATTGTTTCTTCCTATTTTTTTAATAAACGTATTGTCCAAAAATCAAGAGTTTGTTGCACTACAATACTAAGTATCTCTCCTTAGTTCTAAAAACAAAAAAAATTGCATTTACATCTTTTCGTTGAACTAATAATTGCGTTCCAAAAAACAACACCGAAGTAAACTAGAAGCAAATACTAAGCCCAATAAGATGCCAGCAAATTTTTCGCATTCAATTGAATTCAAACTTTGTACGATTAAGAAGGTCCAACGTCATAATGCCTGACAAAACTACCCTTAATCTCTTCTTAGTGCTATTATTTTATGAAAAAAATTTACAAATTTAGAAAAAAAGTAAATGAAATTTAAACATCTTATAACATTCTTAATATATAAATTAGAGCACACGAAAAATAAACAAATCTATTTTAATGGAACAATTTAAATGTGAATTTTATGTGAATTTAGGTATGTATAAATCTCCGGTGACAGCTACAAAAGCAAAAGCTCCCTCATCCGGCTGAGGAACATCCATGAAAAACTCCGTAGTCCTAGGATGAGTAGGGTCCGTAATAGGTTTTTTTTCTGATCTCATTTTAGCCAAATCAGCAATGGGCGTCAATTTTTCTACTGGATAATCCTCGAAAGGGCCCACTAAATCCTGATTTGATATATGCCCAGCCAAGACCATCATATAATCATTTCGAATCCCTTTTGAAATTACACAATGTTTCTGATCTATGCTGCATAGTGCTTGTATCCATTTAGCAGCACGCAGCCTATCTGATGATCGGCAGAGAATCGCAGCGTACGGTTTTACTAAATAAAGCAGAAATTTAAACTGTTTATCCAAAAGCTGGAAATAAGCCCCAATAATAACTGCGTAAAATGTAAACTTAACAAAATACTTCTCCAATGACTTTTTGAATATTTTTATCAGCAGGACATCCCAAATTGTGTATGGGGCATCTTGATAAGGGTAATGGCGGTTCACTTTCTTCCTGTTCAGCTTTTGCGTGCAAGTCTTTAATCGCATTAAGCTCTTCTTCCCAAGTTCGATCCTTTTCAAAATCAAATTCGGTAAATTCTGAGTGCTCCAGCTTAGAATAATTTGGCAAAATTCCTGCAGGTGGTGGTGCCGCAAATGGCCCTTCTGCCGATCCCATTATAAGACTCATACACAGCATCATCATGAATCTATTCCTTTTGTCTTTAAGAGGTCCCACATTATACCCTGGACCAGATAATTTGTGCACCCATGGGGGAACTGCTTCTTTATCTTCTGGTTTAGACAACATTACAATTAATTCTTGGATTAGCTTCCTGTGTAAGCACCAATTATGTTAAATTAAGACGAACGCACAAAATTTCTTATACATGACTTACGTATAATACCGGAACTCATTGTCTAATGCATCGGCAGTTCTAATTCTTACCTCAGCTCTTTGAATTTCTGTAAGAGAAACGGACGTAGGATCTTTCTCCATACTAGAATTTTAATTGAGTATTCCTGTACAATGCAAACTAAATTCGTAAATCAAAAGTCAATTGTAAAAGCAATGCCTTCTAAATATGAAAAAAAATTCGCAAAACCTGCGGATCCACGTAGTCGTGCAAAGCAAGTAATCCTGCAGAGAGCTTTAAGGCTTCTACACTCACTCGGAAGAATTACGTTTTTCTTTCTTCATGTGAATGGTCTTATTTTACAGGCATTCTTTAATTTTAACAACAAAATAAATATTTAAGAAATTTTCATGCAAACATCAGCAAACTGAAAGTACAATGATAAAACTGGAAAGCATCAGCTGGTAATTGTACAAATTCAAAGGTTTTCTTTTATAATTGAAAATTTTAAATTTTCGTTTTAAAACCCTGCACATCCCGTAACAATTTAACATTTGTCTTTCTTCACCTAAGCATTTTTTTAAAAGAAATTCTTCAAGCAAACACATGTACGTATGTAATATTAAGAGGAGCACCTTGTTTCAAAATATATTTCCCAAAAACCTATGACAATATTTAAGAATTATATAAATACAATAAATAGCAGCGCTAAACACTTTTGCCTGCTTTAAAGACGGGACACCTTACTAGTCGGACCGGATAGTCATGCTAATGCCTTTTTTAAGTTTTCTGCTAATTTGTCCATAAATTCGAATGTTTCTAAGTAATCTCCTCTTTTGACATTGTTCATTCCTTTGACGCATATGGCTAGATCTTTTGTCATAAATCCACTTTCAATGGTATCTATACAGACCTTCTCCAAAGTTTCGGCGAATTTTTGAAGTTTAGTATTATTATCTAGTTTGGCGCGGTGAAGGAGTCCACGAGTCCAAGCAAAGATAGATGCGATAGGATTTGTTGAAGTTTCCTTCCCTTGCTGGTACATTCTGTAGTGACGTGTTACTGTTCCATGTGCTGCTTCAGACTCCACAGTTTTTCCATCTGGACATATCAAAACTGATGTCATAAGGCCTAAAGAACCATATCCTTGAGCAACTGAATCTGATTGCACGTCGCCGTCATAGTTTTTGCATGCCCAAACAAATCCGCCTTCTGATTTCATAGCATACGCCACCATATCATCAATCAGTCGATGTTCATACCAAATGCCTGCAGCTTCAAATTTAGTTTTGTATTCGTTCTGGTAAATTTCTTCGAATATGTCTTTGAAACGACCGTCATATTTCTTTAAAATTGTGTTTTTCGTACTAAGATACAAGGGATATTTCCTCGATAGAGCATACTTGAACGAAGAATGGGCGAAATCAGTAATGGATTGGTCTGTGTTAAACATACCTAAAGCAACACCTGGTCCTTTGTATTCATGGACAACATGTTTAATTTCGGTTCCACAGCTGGTAGGTGTAAATGTTAAAGTAAGTGTTCCAGGTCCCGGCACTACAAAATCAGTTGCTTTATATTGATCAGCATGTGCGTGACGTCCAATTATAATGGGTTTTTCCCATCCAGTTACTAATCGTGGAATGTTCTTGCAAATAATAGCTTCGCGAAATACGGTACCTCCAAGTATATTACGAATTGTTCCATTAGGAGATTTCCACATTTTCTTAAGTTTAAATTCTTCAACTCGCTTTTCATCTGGAGTAATAGTAGCGCACTTAATTCCTACATTGAACTTTTTAATTGCCTCTGCACAATCAATAGTTACTTGATCTTCAGTTTTGTCTCGGTGTTCAATGCCAAGATCATATGTATGTAATTCAACATCAAGGAATGGTAAAATTAGTTTCTCTTTAATTAAGTCCCAGATTATTCGAGTCATTTCATCTCCTAAAATATCCACAACTGGTCCAGCTTGTATTTTAGAAGTCATCTGAAAAATACAATATAATTAGAAATAGTTTTAAATCTTCTCCCAAATGCGATCCAACTTTAGGCCTTCATAATAAAAGGCAAGAATATTCTAATAAATTTGAAAATTTTCTCAGCTTTATAAATAACATAAAAGAGGATTAAAAAGGAGATTGGTTTATTTGTAATTGTCACCTCATATTCCTTGAGGAATCATCAGGCATGAAAACACACAAATTTACAAAAATATTATGGAAATTCGCTAATTTCTTAATTAGAGAAAGTAAATACGTCCTAGTTTGAAAAACCATTGAAGAATTTTATAATTGCATTTTTTTTCATTATAACAATGAGATTGCAATGCCCTTGAAATCACTCAGATATCAAGGGTGAACGTTCAATTTTACTAAGATTAAAAAGTCCATAAGTATTCAACGCGTAATGTTTTTTTTTAATTATTGCGGAGCAACGATTTGCAATAACAATTTCTAGGTTGTTTTCATTTTCATTCTGTTTTTTCTTTTTGGTTTTAATGTAATAAAAACATGACCCCGACTCATCTAACTTTACGGGGTTATCACTATTTCACAGTGTTCTAAACTTTCTCAAGCATCTCTAGTAGTCCCGGCGATCTTATTAGCTGCTTAATTTCATCCAACCTTAAAATCCTCACTAGGTTTGTTTTGAGATCTTCAAATCCAGCTGTTCGTTCAAAAATAGAAAAGTGCTGATAACAGGGACATATTCTGACGCAAATCAATGTCTAAGGTCAACTCTACCTTAGAGCAATTATCTCCGAACAACAAGCTGTGGCAATCTACTGAGTTTTTAAGATAATTTCTTGGAGGAAAAAAATAAATAAATAAATGATTGGAGTCTCTTAGTTTTTTATTTTACTTTAGCGACAAATTCGCTAGCAAATTGACAGCAAATCTTAGACACAGAAACCCTAATTTTGTTCTAATGAATTTTAATTTTGAATAAAATCCCACTTAATTTCTCTTTGTGCCAAAGTCCGATACAATGATAGCTTAAAGGTTCTAAAATGCAACTCATCAAACAGGTAAAGTAGTTTGAATGGGTTAAGAATTGATTATTTACCCTTTGCTTTTTAGCTAGCAAGCAAAACTTACCTTGTATTATTCAATTTTTTATTATTCTTAACTTTCAGTCAATTAGAGTTTTGGTTGATAACTTAAATTACACTTTTCCCGAGTTTTAATGAAGACTTGATGCGGCAGAAAACAGTAGAACACCGAAGTTAAATGGAAAACTGAACAAGTCTAAATTAAAGAGGGGAAAGAAGCAAATTTGTTGACGTTTTACAGAACTGTCAAACGTTTGCATTGAGTCACTTTGAGTCAAAAAAAAGGTAATCCGGCAAAATACGGGTAACTGGAATTACTTGTTGTTATATTTTTTGAAGAATTTTATAAAAATTTAGATTTAGTAAGATTTCTTTGAAAATATTTTAAATTTCCGTTAAAATGAACACTAGTTTTATTTCAAGCGATTCGCGCGCCCTCTAGTTTTTCATATATAAAAAGAAACGATAAAAATCTTGGCTGCAAGAGAAATCTGTCTATATTTGTCACCCTCCGGGATCGTTTCAATTTTCAAACCGAATTGACTTAATATTTCCGCCTTGTGGATTTGTTTTCTACATTTTGATTAATTTAGTTTTTTAGAATTATTTTTAACAATGTGAAATTTATTGCTTTGTTATTGCTTTATTTAATTAGCACCAAGTTCTTATTTTTCCATGTTTTGGCGCAATTTGCACAATGCCAGGAGTCGAGATTGTTTCATTTTTAAATCATTTGAAATTCTTTTAAAATATTAAAACCAAAAAAATTATGTGCTTTCAATTCGTGTAGGCTAAGAAAATGGTGCATATCAACCGGTGGACGTGCAATAATTAAGGAAATCTTTCTGCATGCACTTCTCACTCACACATAAATAACTTAAGGATCATTAAAAAAAAAGTAAGTAAGTTAATTTGATTGCAAGAGCTGAGTAAATTTTTTCT
>JXPE01005983.1:29532-42071 GCA_001015215.1 Holcocephala fusca
TGTTTTAATTTTGCCACAAGTATGTTAACAACATGTCAGGTAAATACTTTCGAAACTGAGCCATTCCTATTCGAGAGTTGTTTGTTCCGTTCTAAATTGCTTAGTCGCTTTCCTCTACGCAAATATGCGTAGATAAAAGATGCAAAACACAAAATATATTCTCCCATATTCCACACGTGGTTGACAATATTTTCCAATTACAAACCTCACATAACCGTTAATGGTTTTAAAAAAATTTTCCATATGAGTAGTACCTCTTGCCGGTGTAGAAGAATTTCTATTGTTCTTGACATAAGAAAAGCGTCAAACAGTTTGGTTTCAGCAACTGTTACACGAAGGTTTTTAAATGGATTAGAGTCATCTTACCGGTTCCTACTTGCGCATCTGCAGTTGGATCCAAAACATCTTCTCAGTTAACATTTCTATAGATATGAGCACTAAAAGCAGTTACCGCACACCGCACCTGATGGACCTTCTTGCAAATGTGCAAAATACAACAGCTATCAGGAATGACCTCATCTTAGTGATAGCAAAAGATGTGAGCATGTAAAAAGTTTGTTTTCTTATGGTAAGTCCGCCCTCACCTGCTAGTTAGGCGTCTCCTTTTCCATATATACACCTTGCTTGGTGACTTTAAGATTGCTATGTTGGATAACTCTTATAAAATCTTACTAAGAAATGTAAGCCATAAGCACCTGAGCAGATTCTGATTAAAGAAGAATGTAATAAATTAAAGGGATTCGAATAGAAGGCAGTTGACTTTACTTAATGTCAAAGCTTCTGAGCGGAAAGTAAGCATTCAAAAAAGAAAACCTTTAACCTTTTAATATCACTGACAATTTTCTCTACGCTACACTCTATAAGAAAAACAATGCCAGGTGTGAGAAGTTAATATTGCATTTAAAATTCGTTCCTGTTTGGCCTACTTTACGCAAATCCTTACATAATTATAAAGCCACTGTTTGAACAGCGAGTTTAGGATTCAATACTTTTCACTAAAAAAGACATCATTTCTTGCCAAGTATAATTTACCTAAATTTGTTACTTATAGCACTATTTTTATCTTATGACTTGATCGATTGTAAAATAATTCAAATTTGAATTTGGGACTTCTATCAGTCTTTCAAAATTACACTTAAAAAAACGAAAAATAGAAGTCAAAATGATAAATTGGTGGTAAATTTATCTCTAACCTCGTTTTACATCCCATTCGTTGATAATTATGAAGAATTTTCTTTTGAATGCCTGGTGTTGTAACTGCAGTCAAATAGGTAATTACTCTGCCCTCAGGGATCTGTTAAATTTTCGATTTTTCATTAATTTCTAAACTGTTATTCAGTTGTTTATCAAAGAGACGTTTTCATTTTTCCAAAAAACTGCACCGCCTCAAAATTATTTAAAAGACCTAGTGAAATACTTAAGGTGAAAGTAACACATTTTCTAGGTTTACAAGCGAACTATAAAATTTATCATTTTTTATGGCCTTATACTTTTGAGATATCATCAAGTTATAAAGTAAAAACGTGGAAAATGTTTTGAGGAGAAACATTCTCATTTTCTCTAGAAATCCTATTCGCAAATTTCCCTATATCCTTATATCCTTCTATTTCTTTCTCTGGTTGGTCTCCATTAAAATCTACTTTCGAATATGATTTGGGGCATTCAACGACATCAATAGGACATTCTTTCATAGTTAGCACATATTTAATGATTGTGCATGTCTTTCCAAAACCTTTATTCCCGTCTTTTTGAGATCACACCTGTATAAAACATTTTGAAAAGCTAAACCATTATTCTTGATAATAGTTTCATAACAGTTTCTTCAAATGGTTTCAACAGAGGATTCAACGTACTGATCTATGGACTATTGCATTAAATGGAAACATCAGGAACCGAAGAAATAAATAAAGCAAAACCAATCTATAAAGTCAAGAGAGCGAGAGTGCTACCTAAATACGTAAATGTTAAGGAGATGATAAGATTTTTTATATCGTTTACTACCACATTTCTATTAATATTTCAGCTATTTATGGCTTGTGTTTTAATTTGATAATATTTACATCAATATTGCATATTTTTACATGGTTTCGATTATTTTATTTTCAGATATTAATCAACTTTGTGAATATTCTTAATGGACAAGTCCTAGGAATGGAATTAGGTGCACGATGCCAGCATGACATGGACTGCACTGACTTTATAAAAGGAAGCGCCTGTTCAATGGATGGATTCTGCGAGTGCGCTCCCTACTTCGTTCAGTTGAACGAGACAACCTGTTTACCCTGTTAGTATAATAATCAATACTTTAAAGTCTCTATAAATTTTCAAATCAAATAGCACTAAAGTTAGTCTGTATTTACTTTCATAATTAGACTGCAGGTGAGATGCACTTCTTGTGCTTGTTGGTCCTGAATTTGCTTATTTGCGCTTTCAATTTTAAATTCTTTGGTCACGTTTACTTTTCGTATCGAAAGGTGTTTGCAGCTAACGTTACCTGGGCAAATATTGAACATTTTCTGATTCACCTTTTTTCTTGGTTTCTTGCAGCCCAGCTTCTTGGAAGTGATTGCATTTTAGCAGAACAGTGCACCATGAAAGTTGCTAATAGCAGCTGTCTAGATGGGGCTTGCAGATGCGTCGAGGGATTTTTGCAGTTCAGGAAACATACATGTCTGGGACGTAAGTTTTTTTTGCATATTTCATTTAATGACTTCTATTAACATAATTCACGTAAAATAGAAATGTTCCATGAAAACAATAGCACCCTGTTAAAGATCTTGTAGAAATCTAAAACTATCGATAAAACTTTAAATGGCATATTTTTCCAGAGAAAAATAAAACAAAGCTTTCAGGGTTTTGAAGTACCGACATTTCATTTTGGATTATCTCATAATAAATGTCCATTAAGTATAAATAATGACTAGTTGTGCAATAAGAGTTAAATCTAAACAAAACGACTGCGGATACCCTAAGATCATTGAGAATCAATATGAGTGTATTCTGACAAAGAGAATAGACCCATTACTCGTGTATTCTGTCATCAATATTTCAAATTTAATGACCTTTTCAAAATAAAATTGAAGCACACCTTTAAAGCAGAATGAATTAGTGCTTCGAAGCAACCAATAGAATAAGCGGGAATTATAAGAATATGAAATAGTTTTAGTCAAAACAACTATAAATCTGGAGAACACAGCAAGATATTTCAGATATTGCTAGAAATTCTTAGATGTTAAGACTAACTAGAACTTTATCTAATTTCAATTAAATAAATTTTGAGGAAATTTTACTGCACTTTGTATCTACCCTAAACGAATGTTCCAGCTTACTACATTTGTTCAAGAGAATCAAATGGGCCTTTAGTTTGACTCGTACTGCGTAGCAGTTAGTTTTATTTGAACTTATTTTTATTTTATTTTTAAAAAACCTATCATGAATGTTTTATTTGAACGCATCAAGTAGATTATTTATTATCCAATCGTGCCTCATTACAAGCATTGTTCGTTGTTTCAGAACTGCAGAACTGAGTATTTAAAATCGTGTTACTTACGAGTACTTCTTGGCTTGATAGCTTCTTTTTAACATAGTTGTCATTTTATAAGCTATCAGTTTCTTAAAATGCATTCTTATATCACCTGGTTAATGATCTTCGTCGTGTTTGTATTATAATAAGAATTTTTACGGGAAAATATAAACTTGATAAAATAAGTCGGCGATAGCGGCGCCTGCAAATTTCTTTTTCATGGGAAGGTTATCACACTCGCTGTGAGGAATTCTGCTGACAGTCAACCCTATTGTCGTCATGACATTAACAATTCCGCCTTGATGAGTGTGATCATCGAACTATATCGCTGCGACTGGACAAGTTCTAGACAGAAAGTGAAGATATCAATAAATCCAAGTGGACTGGATTTAGTCTCACTTGACTGAGAAATATACGACATAACTCGGACTAGTGAGCTATAAGTGAGAAAATATCCATCCCAATCAACTAATGGTCAGAGGGCCGTTTGCTGATGTATGCAGCTACTGCTGTTCACGGCTTCAACATGCTTCGCAAATTCACTGACGGATAGCGTTTAATTGCTTCTGCCATGCTTCACTGCTCTCACCTTCTTCAGACTATTCACTGAATTCTACATGTTTTGCTCGGAATTTGTAAATAACCGATTTGCGCTTGCGTCTACAGGTAACATGTCGGATTCTAATTAAGTTGTTATATTTTAATTACACCTGTTATGTCATATTTATCAAGAATTTTTGCAATACGACTGCAATTACTTGTAACTGCTGGAAGTTCTAGAAAAGCCACATGTAATAATAATAAGTTTTGATTTTATCAGTCAAATTAATAATTTTTTACTTAAAGAAATTAGTGAAAAGACATAATTTTAAGAATTCCAGTATGAAAGTATCTTCATCCTAGGAAAAAAAATTCGCAAGTTCCGCGTGTTAAAGCATTTAAGATATTATCAAATCATGTAGTCAACACTTTGAGTTCGATTAACTTCATTAAATTGGATGACCTTAAGAAATAACATATAATAATATTTTTTCGATCAAAGTGCTCTAAAGCATTACCTTTTTAGCTTACAAAATGCAAATAATTAGCAATATACGAGTATAATGCAACCGACTTATCACAACCAAATAGAAGTGNGTTCGATTAACTTCATTAAATTGGATGACCTTAAGAAATAACATATAATAATATTATTTCGATCAAAGTGTTCTAAAGCATTACCTTTTTAGCTTACAAAATGCAAATAATTAGCAATATACGAGTATAATGCAACCGACTTATCACAACCAAATAGAAGTGAATTACATTCTAAAATCGAGCTAAAGCATTTTTTTTCGTTTTTTTGTTAATCTCGCCTTTGAAATATATGACATAACTAATTTAGGTATAAAAGCACTTTTACAAATTCTTTGGCATAAAATTGTCAGTATAATAAAAATGTTTCGTTTTCACCGAAAGGATTTATGTAATTCATCAATTTTCGCTTTTCTTAAAATACATGAACCAATCCATCTTCTGCTTCTTTACCTCATCGCAGACTCGAAAAACATTTATATGATTTGACCATTCAATTGGGAAGTTGATTTTTTTTNGCAAATAATTAGCAATATACGAGTATAATGCAACCGACTTATCACAACCAAATAGAAGTGAATTACATTCTAAAATCGAGCTAAAGCATTTTTTTTCGTTTTTTTGTTAATCTCGCCTTTGAAATATATGACATAACTAATTTAGGTATAAAAGCACTTTTACAAATTCTTTGGCATAAAATTGTCAGTATAATAAAAATGTTTCGTTTTCACCGAAAGGATTTATGTAATTCATCAATTTTCGCTTTTCTTAAAATACATGAACCAATCCATCTTCTGCTTCTTTACCTCATCGCAGACTCGAAAAACATTTATATGATTTGACCATTCAATTGGGAAGTTGATTTTTTTTAGTTGAAGAATATTTGTTAATCCTTTCTGAAATCAATCGAAGTTTATGCGATTTTGTTAATAACAGCATAGCTTGTGGCATTAAAATGGCTCTTTAGTTACAAGGCTAACAAGTTCCCTTATAAACATTCCTAGGGCACAAAGTCTTAGTCCAAATAAGGCGCCGTATATTCTTCAAAAGCGTAGGCATTACCAACTTCTTAAAAAACATCGTAAAATTACCTTTTCATTATCATTTTTGTCTTTGGGAATTAATCTTTGGTTAATGTTTGAACTGTCAACATAATTCATTGTATGTAGTTTACAGTTAGTAGTAATAGCTAATCTTTCAGCTATAAATTAAAATGGAATATAAAAACAAAGAATTTATTTGAGTGAAGAATGATGATGTTGACTTGTTTTAAGAATGGAGTACAAGCTGCAATAATTGTGGGTGAAGAAAAGTACGAAAGAGTATTCAGCGGTAATAAAACACACCATCCAAGATGCTGATTGATGAACAGGTGATAAGTCTGAAAGAAACAGTTTCAGAACAAATTCACCGCGGTGTCTTTGTTCTGAAACTGTTTCTTTCAGACTTATCACCTGTTCATCAATCAGCATCTTGGATGGTGTGTTTTATTACCGCTGAATACTCTTTCGTACTTTTCTTCACCCACAATTATTGCAGCTTGTACTCCATTCTTAAAACAAGTCAACATCATCATTCTTCACTCAAATAAATTCTTTGTTTTTATATTCCATTTTAATTTATAGCTGAAAGATTAGCTATTACTACTAACTGTNTCTTGGCCAGATCCCACACGGGGACCGTACGTAATTGTACAATGAACTCATTCAGTAAGTTCTTCTCAAGATTATTATCGGCACAGAATTGTTCAGCGATCTCAGATTGTTACCTCGTGTCTCTACTACTACCTGTCCCCATATACGTCGATTATGTCACCTAAACTATGCAATGGCTATCTCTAGTGAGAGGCGTACGCTAGCGACTTCCTTATATGCTGCCAGTCATTTATGTATATACCTATATGTGCGATATTTGACTTCAGGACTACTTCAATGAAATCTTTCGAGTCAGATCTTACCTTAGTTCTGTGAAGGAGTGAACCATAAAAGACTCTTCCCATTAACCAGCTTTTATTACTTTTTATCTTTTGAAATTTCTTCACCACTAGTCAAATTAATAATCCAACAATTGGTTTAATAGAAAAAAAGCTGCAAAAATCCCAAACAAAAATACCATTGGTTTCAAAAAATTGCAGCAACTTCTTCGGTGGTTGCTTCAAACAACAAAAAACGGTTAAAATTTTAAAAATGTTGCTTTTAATTTTGATATCTGTTCGTATTTTATTTATAGGTCCAAAAGTGTAACAAGATTTTTTTTGATCTCTCGTTCCCGTGCTAATTCATATGAGATGAGGAAGGATTTGTTCAATAGGAAATTACACTTTCAATACCTATCTACTCGAAGCTGACAAAATTTAACAATTATTCAATAAATCAAAGGCTTCATAGCTGAGTGGGAAGCTGTTCTTTGAATGTTCTTTTTTAACGCGTGCATTAGCTTTAAATGGTTTCCATTTGGTTCGAACATATTCTTATATTAGGGTAACAGACTAAGAAATTGAGAATCGAATTCCTTCCGCATTAAAAGTGATCGCAATAGTAGCTAATTTGACAAAAGAAAGGAAAGTTATTAAAACTGTTAGCTCTATGACTTAGAACTCCCAATGAAAGCCACTTTTATTCCGTTTCGACCTATTTTAAGCTCATATTCATTACTGGAGTCGCTCTCAGTTCCATATCGCTAATGAGACTCAAATTATCAGTTCCTATCAATTGCTTAATAATGGCCTAAAAATCAGGAAGAAATTTCATAAAGCTTTAAATAATGAAGCCAATATCACTGAAAAGCGTAGTACAATAGTAAGGAAGTATTTTATCAACGCGAACTACCTGCATAAGGAATTTGAAGTTATATAAAAATAAATAAAAATGAAGATATCTATTCTTTATTTATTGCTTTCGAATTCCACTGGTTTGTAATATGATGGCGTGGTAATAAAACCACTTTAAATGCCATTCCAATATCAATCATCAACAAATTTCTCTTGAATGTTAAATTGAATTCCAAGTGTTAAGAGAAGTATCAATAAGAACAGATACAGAAAGAAGTAGAGATGAAAAAGCTAATCGAAGTCGCCACTGAACTGCACTTGAAAAGATAATTCTGAACTTTATTTCTATGGATGATCTCGTTTGCAGGTTTACTTAGAGCATGCTTCAAGATGGTGTCAATTAGATATGCGCAAAATGATTACTTTTTCAGAATTTCAAGCTTTCAAATTCGTTTTTAAGCTAATCCTTCACTAGCGCTGGCAGTAGCACAGGCACAAGCACTGTATAACTGCCTTTTCGAGTTTAACTGCTTTATACTCTATGAGATCATATGAGGTAATTATTAGAAGCATTACCTGGATTTTACGAGTGCATTGTTTTCTTACAACAATTCAAGATGCCATAAAGTGAAAATAATCAAGAAATTGCTATTGCCACTGGGCCAATTTTACTATGATCTTGGCCACTTATGTTACTTCGTTAGCATTCCCAACTGCTTGAAAAGAGGCCAATAGTTCTGGCGTTTACAATAGTTGTGTTTGTAGCCATTCCATTTTAACTCATATTGCAAATTAAATTAAAAAGTAAAAACTTCCTCAAAGCAAATGAAAATAAAGCATTTAGGTAATTAAACTATCGCGCTAAAGTAGTCTCCTAGAGATCACAGCAATTAACAATAGTTGCATTCAAAATGTAGGTGGACTAATAAACGTAATAAAAATTTTTTGAATTGAATAATGCAGCGTGCTACTATTAAACATAATTTGTAGCGACAAGCTCTGTTAATAGCAACATACATTTGCATCGTACCACTTTAGCATTCAGAATTATCACTTTTGGTGTTAATTTCAATTAAAGGAATGTAACCCCTAAAAAGATATCTCAATCAATGGCTAGAATTAGATTCGTTCAAAAGAAAAAAAATTGTTATGGGCAGATTTCCACCGTAAGCTGTTGACCCTTTTAAGATCTAATGACGAATTACCCACTTAATGATCATTCTGGGCACGTATGCTCCAAAATCGCTAATTTTGAAAATGTTAAAAAATACGCTAAACACCAATGAAACTCCTTGGCTAGGCCAAGCACGATATCTAGATGACTTTAGTTTTGCAACCATTTCGAGCAGTATGAAAAAGTTTTTGCAGCGAAAGCTTCAAAATTGCCTCAATTTAAATTCGGCTCAGCCACTGCTTCATCCGCTGTTTAACTGGTTCATGACTCAATTCTTGTATTTTTGTGCGTTTTTTATTTCTACATTTTTACCATAATGCTATAAACTTCCGCATCATTATCTTCCCGCAAAACGCTATGAATCTGTCAAGATTGGGCCATCATGTTTGGATATGCGAATTCTTTGGACTTCAAGTGCATAATGGTCATAGCCCATTTTGTATGCAGTGAAAAGACAAAACCGCTAAAGAGCATGTGCTGCAGTGAATTTATGATATGCTCTGATTACATGTCAAGTAAGCATTGTATTTTGATGACCTCCTCAGTGCACTTATTGAAATATTTGTGTGATTTTCTTTCATTTCTTGCATTTTTACTGCAATTCTCATAAGATTTCTCTTATTCGTTAAAGTTGCACTTTACACAAAAGGTGTAATTACCTTTTTCATAACCTTTAATCTTAAGTATCCTCTAAACAGATGCCTTAAAATCATACTTAGAATCTCTTCCTTAATTTAGAATACTTCTTTGAGAAGAAAACACACGAAACAATAATGACTTAAGAGAACTGACTACATCCCTAGAAATTCCTACATTTTCCTGCACTTTTTAAGAGGATAAAGTTTCCCTGATACAGTGAAAATGTAAAGAATAAAAGGTTCTTCAACATACAAGTTCTTACCTTTGCACTTTAAATTTTAAATAAGTGTGATTTTATTAGAAATGATTAATAAAAACATACAATATTCCTCGCATAAAGCCTAAAACTAAAAGGAAACTAGACTTTAATTCATAAGCTAATTACCTCTTAACAGTGGTGACAACTTTTCCAAATTTAAAAGTTATCGATCTTATTATTTGGGAATTGTCTTGTTTTTTACATTCTTTCTTCCAGCTAGAAGTAATGCAATTTAATCTATGNCTTTTTCCAGCTAGAAGTAATGCAATTTAATCTATGATAGAAGTATTACTAAATAAGCCTTTTTTCTGGTTTTATTTTTTAACAATAAATACATTAAGACCTAATTTTAGATGTAAAAATTCTGAATTTTAAAATAATATCAAGAAAAATATTTAAGTTTTACACCACGTTAAAGTTAAGTGCCAGTGACGAAAGGTGCTTTGCTAACATTCTCATCATTTAATGCTGTGCATTAAGTGATCACTGATGATGGTTAATTTGCAGTCAATTGGGTTCCCACTTACTTGCTTTCTCTTTGCCTGATGTCAATCATAGAATCTAAAATAGCATTCCCAATTAGCAGCAGATATCAATCTTACGTCTTACGTCTATCATCCGAACCGAAGAACTTTTTTTTTAAGTAAAACTGCTCTACCCACGGACACTCGGCAAAGCTAAAATATGGTTAGAAGAAAACTGTACTCAGGTGTCTAGCATACTAATTAACTTGCAATTTTATGCGGTGGCATAGAAACTTTCTCATCTAACTAAATATTCAAAGCATAACATCGACATTCTTAACTGTGAGAAGTAGAAATATTCTTGAAAACAGAGTTTCTTAGAAAACTGTCGAGATCTGCATAGCCTCCCTTGTTTCATTTACTTTCTTTTAAAGTAATTTTTTTTTCTTAAAACTCGTAGAATCGTGTTAAGAGTTTGCAGCTAGCTTACGGTTTAAGAAAACTTCAAAAAACAGCTTCAAGACTCGTAAAAGATTTCATTACATGACTAGAACATAAAATCTTTTATGAAAAAATTTGTGGGATTTTTTTCCAGAAAAGAGCTCATAAACACGACCGAGTTAAAATCAAGCGCAAGAAAATGGTTCTCTTTAAAAATTCACTAATTTTTAGATTTTAATTCTGCTGTTTGCATTATTCCAAATACTAAGCCCAATTTCAGTTTAAAACACTTAAAATGTGAGAACTCTAAACTCTCTCGATAGCTCCATAATTTTAAATCAAGAATTAATTACTTTACGATATTTCATCTTTTTTCGCCTGTCTTATCTTTTGTTAAGCTCTGCGCTCCATTTAAGTAAAGTTGTATCAGTAAAAGTTTATTTAAAACTCCTGAAAGTTCTTAAACTGAAAGAATATCTCACAAATATAAATTCTTCCATTCTTACTCAAACGAATTTGGTCGCATCCATAAAATTCAGACATTTCTTATTTTATTAAATGTGAAGTTCTTCCAAACTAACTCTAATCTCTGAAAATTTACGTACATAATCGAGCCTAAGTTATAAGGAAGTGCATAATTTATAGAAAATTGTTTTGAGGTGCAACTTCTTTTTACTTGATTTTATAAGAATTTGGGACGTATTTAATTATGTCTTTTTGTTAATATTTTGTTCGAGTATTTGAAAAAAATTTAAAAGTTTTCACNACTAACTCTAATCTCTGAAAATTTACGTACATAATCGAGCCTAAGTTATAAGGAAGTGCATAATTTATAGAAAATTGTTTTGAGGTGCAACTTCTTTTTACTTGATTTTATAAGAATTTGGGACGTATTTAATTATGTCTTTTTGTTAATATTTTGTTCGAGTATTTGAAAAAAATTTAAAAGTTTTCACACCAATGTGATCTAAGCGTCTACTACATCTTTTTACAGGGTTTCATTCCCAAAAGGTAATCCATTGAATACATTTAAGATTCGCCATATATTTTTCCCAATAGCTAATAAAAACCATTAAATTAATTACCCACTATTATACCGAAAGCATTGTTTCTTTTATTGTTTTTTATACCGCCAAACATTTTCTATATCTTAAGAACTTTCAAAGAAAAAACTTCAATTCAAATAGTCGAATTAAGTACCTAACTTCTTTTTAAGTCTATTAAACCGGAAAAAAAACCTGAAGAAATGAAGTAGCCGGTTGCACTCAACTAAGTGGAATTCAAGATAATCAAGAGTAAAATTGACTGTTCGGTGTAGCAGGTCGTTCATTTTATAAATTTTTTACTTGACTATGAATGGAAAGTTCTGGAGCTCATTTGTTTCTCAAATCTTTAACTAGCACCCAACCTACATTCGTTGCTTACCATTAGTACCGGTATTTTAAAGAGAATTAAAAAAGCATGCTATAACATTGTGGATTTCAGTTTGTGCAATGTGACAGTACTTTCAGATACATCCCAGTGATGAGATGCGATGACCTGAAATCTTTATGAAATTCCCGAAAAAACTACTGCTATTATACTTACTAGATATTTTGGAACCAAAACTTAAAAACAAATCACGCAGTATTTCCGTTCAAATAATATTCGGCAAAATTGAAATTTGCAATAAAATTTTACCTACTGCTGTTTTCTTCAGAATTCTTAGATTTTATAATTTATAAAAGTAAATTCATTTCGAAATATAGTAAGGGAATACCCAATAAAGTAAGGGAATTAATTGAATCAATCGAAACCGTGAAACGGCTTAAATTTACCTCCAAATTCTATGTTAAGATTTCTGGTGCAAATATTTCCTTTTTCTCGAAATGGCTTCAAGCAATTCAACCAAATTTGAATTTAGTAGATCGAAAAAAACTTTAAAACATTTCTAATGCATTTCACAAGATTCTTAATATGATAGAAGTGTGTCTCCTACCACTCAATTGATCGGTGAAACTAATCAAATATTACGAAAACTAATTTCTTTCATTATCGTTCTTTTTATGGGAATTATCTGAATATAGACAAGCTTTAAATATTATCTGTTTACTGTAAATAAGAAATTCTTTATTAAAGTAGGTCAAAATCTTACAGAAAACCCGCATAGGAAAAACCCGCTTACACTTCTCTAGGTACGCCAGTTCCAACTTGAC
>JXPE01006154.1:4696-14971 GCA_001015215.1 Holcocephala fusca
CTATTTTCATTTTCGTTTCATTTCAAAATTAATTTAGGTTTTATCTTTCAACGCGAATGTTTACTTTTTATTTTCGAAGCTCATTTTAAAAGTATCTGTTGCAGTGTTGAAAGTAATTGCCAGCTTTTTAACTGGAAAAATTTAGTGGGTTACTTTAATATCAGATAGCAACATTTTTCTAAAGAAAAGAACTTAACTTTTTAACAAAAACTAATCCATTTTGTAACTAAACGATGTTAAATTATTTTTCTTAACTAATTCTTTAAATGACTGTTGACTGGTCTGTCTGATCTTAGTACTTTTTACTATTGGAATATTAACAAACATTTTTTTCTTAAGTTTAGGAAATTTCAAATCATGTCTTTTCGTATTAATGATTTAGGCATACACCTTTGATTAATATCACTTTAATTTAACATCACATTTAGACTGTATTTCTTTTTAATTTTTTATATTTTTCAAACTAATTAATTTGATGAACCAAGTGTTGACTTATTGTGGTCAAATGTTTGTAAGTTCATTAAGTTCGTAAACTTTTTTATTTATTAAAATGATGAAAGGAATGTGAAAGTGCTTTTTATATAAAATCATTATGTGGGGTTTTTTTTCGATAATTAGTAGAGGAAAATTTGGGTTAAAATACTATAAACTATTATTTTCAATTCGAACGCTGAATATCTTAATTTTATAAAATGTTACTCTATATTTGGTACACTATGGAAGCGAACCCTTTAAGTTTTTTATGCTGTTGAGCAACTAGTAGCAGAAAGTGATGTTCTAGAGGGAAAAGAATTCATTACAAGAAACAAGATGTGGGAAGTTACTTTGGTTCACGATAACGAACACTTCGAACTAAGTGCTTACCAATCTTTTGCAGGTTTAATTCTTCCCAAAGCGGTATGTACATCAGTGAAAATAGTTTTGGCTCCATCTGTAGAGGCTTGAGATCTCTTCTAAGGTTTTTAGACTATATATTTTCTCATATTAGGAGTAAATAATTCATTTACCTCCACAAATTTTTCAATTAATTGAGAGTTAAGGGGCTGTGTGAGGTCCAATGTAGGATGTAAAAAATATCAATTTAGAAAAATAGTTTCTAGAGAGAGCTATATTTTTGATATGAATAGAAATTTTTGACGATTATTTTGAATTTTTGTTTACACCTATTTTTGCTTTGCTTTAAATAAGAAATTAAGTAAAAATAGCTGTGAGTGCGACAACTAAAACTGAAAGAAAATTATAAAACTTTTTAAAAGTGTTCGGTGTAATGATTCAATAAATTATTATTAAAAAGGATGTAACTTTAGATTAAGAGATTAAGTATGAACTAAAAAAAAGCTTTAGCAGAAAAGGAATTCAATACTGTATGTGACTTAGTTACGATTATACAATAGCCTAATTCGTTTCCTAATCATCTCTCTCACACGCTAGCATCATTTTGGTAAGGTTTTAAATGCTTCACATTCCAGAAGTAATATAGCATCATTTGCAAGTTGAGCCCCGAAGGCAAGCTCTCTTAAAAAATATTAATCCTTCTAATGTTTTTGTAATCATATTTTGGCCTTTTGATAATTCCTAAGTACGGTTTTTATTATTTTTTGAGTTACATTATTGGGGGGTTTTATTTTTAATCCGGAAATATATACATACATATACAATTTCATTTAACACTACATTAACTATTTTAAAATAAGCCGTTTTGTGGAATATGTCATTAATTTAAACTTTCCAAGAGCTATCCATCAATTTTAACTACTATTATGGTGCCTTTACATATTAAGGAAGTGTCACTTATTATCCATTAAACTCATCCTCAGTTCATGCTATAATCTTTCGATCATAGTACTAAATTTTATCATTCGAAGAATGCATGTCGTTAAACAAGAAAATAAGTCCCCATTGGAATATCACAGATTAAATATTTTGCAGTCTGAAAGTAACCAAAAGCTGTTTCTTAATAAATACAATGGAGTCAGCAAATTACTACAACTGCAACTTTTGCAATAGAAAATGAAGAAAAACTTGAGAGCGAGTTAGAAAACTAGCTGCAAAACCGAAATGTGGATGACATTCGCATTAGAAATATAAACATTTTTTTTTCGACGACGCGGTCTGAAAACATGCCATTTCAAGCAAACGAGACATGGAAGGTGTTTTGAGGTTAATTTTTAATGGTCACTTGATCGGTTGACCGTGTTTGGATTAAGTAATTCAATTGTTGACATAAATAAGAACAGATGCATGATGTGATTAAACGCAATCTTGTAGAATGCTTAAGTAAGTTTCTATGCACATTTGAGTTTTTGGGACCATTTTCAAGTCTTTGAATTAGGAATCTGGTTTTCGAATTCTATCTCATACTCTCACCTTTGCTATTTTAATCGTTAGATTGTCTAGTAAAAAAAATTCTCACATTATAATTCAGTACATTAACTACAAAATGGAATAAAAAAAAAACAAAAAATGTTTTTATCGAAAAGTCCAGCTTGAGTCAACTGAACGATTGCACCCTGCATCTGCTATGTTGCAGAGTAAAAACAAAAATATGATGGCATACCTCTGATTTTGTTCGCATCTTAAAACACCAATAACACCAATATATTTTGATTGTATCTCAAAAAAATACGGCTCCAATAATGCTGTTTTTCAAAACGAGAACGATTTGATTGCCAAGATGGCTACAAACTTATATTTTTTAATTGAATTTCAATTGAAAAGAACGTGTTTTAAACAGAAATGTCTAAATATGACGCTTTTAATTTCTGTGAATGCAATGATAGACGGTAAAAGGCAACCAAGCGAACAAAAATTATGAAGCTTACTTTTTAAGTTTTTTCATAAATTTTTGATTTTATTGAAAACAATGGATTTAACCACACACATGGATTTTTGTCAAAAGAATCTTAAAATTCAAATAATTGCATAGTGCATATTAGACTAGTTCTATTTGCTTTGTTCTATTTGCATTGGCTTGTGATGAGTTTTCAATAAATCGGTCATGCAATTGATTTGTGATATTCAAATTTGGCCCTAATAATATTGGGAGTAACTTAGTTAAGATCAAAATAAACTATTGACAAAATTTAAGATATAAAGTAGTTTATTGACTTAGCAGAGCCTAGATTTGGTTGTGTCTTTATTAGTTTTCTGATTCATTAATTTGATTTACTAATGATTCTCGCAAGGATTGTAGTACTGTGATTTTATGAAAAAAGATTTTTAAATAATGCAGGGAAAGTAGAATACTCTATCGCGTTAGTTTTTAAAACTGCGCAAAGACGATATTAGATCTTAGAATTATGGACTAATTATAAATTGTACTACTTCTAGCTTCTTCTTGTAAAAATACAAAATGGTTAAGTGCTTTACATTGGAAATATTTCACTTGTTCAATTCTTTCTTATCGCGGATTTCAAGATAACAATTATCTATACGTAAAAACGTGCCTTCAAGTTGAAAAGTCCATGCAATAGGTCAAGATAGTGTAAATGACGTTATGGTGGTCATAGCGTCAATATATTTGTAGTTTTTATTTATATTTTCTTCCAAAATTCCAATCGTTTGTACACCGGTAGCACTTTAAAATAATTTATTTTAATTCTAGATTTAGGCTTTAGGTGAAACTTTTAACAGAAAATGTTTTAAACTTCACTTTTTTCAAGATTATTGGAAATAATTATATAAGATTTTCTTGTACTATTTTGAAACCGTATTAAGCATACATTAACGAAATTTAGTTCCTTTGACGTTTTATTCCAAAATATGCGAAAATTACTTAATACACTGAGTTCAAAATTGTTAACGACAAATGTAAATCAAATCTTTTCAATGATTTGAGAAGTTTAACAAATTTTAAAACGAATCTGCAGAGAGTTATTATGTTGAGTTATTTTGAGGCCATGTTGGACGCTGAGAATTATCTTTCGGTAGAGAAGCGAAGATAAGGAATAAATTGTGAATAAATTGGGCTTTCATTAAATCTAGGAAATAGTTGATTTTACCATCTAAAAAGTTATTAGTTTTAAAAATCACATTTTCAAACCTTTATTATTTACCTGAACTGGATTGATCTTTACCCCTTATTGATCGAAACAGCTCGTAAGATTTCAACAAGGGTTTAATTTAGGAAATATACTTTTTAGAATGCCATCATATTTTTATAAGAAAGGCATTTAAATTAAGTAATCTTTTGATAAGTGATATCTTTTTCGTTTGCGGAGGCTTTTTGTTCTTTCTTTCACTGATTGTATTGTAATTTAAAAGTATATTTACGAAAAGAAGTATAAAGTTGTCGCCTTAATAGTGAAAAACGATTTTTTTTTTTGAAAAATTTGTCTTCTTTGATCTTTTTATTCTAATTTCTAAAAAATTAAATATCTTATGAATAGCATAAGGATTAGAAAGTACGTTTTTACTATACGCTAATTGTAACTTGTGACATACCACTCTTCATGTTTTTATATGTTAAGAAGAACATAGAACGCTCAGCTCTGGAATTTTATGCGTTAGTATCGCAATGTACTTTTGCAACGGTCTTTTATGTTGACAATTAGTAAAGACCTTAGTCTCTAGTCTAATTCTTTATAGCAAACTGGGATCAGATTCTAGAAATTTTCATTGACTTGGATGTTATTGCTCTTCTTAAAATCAACTCAATTTTTTTTTGGTTTAATAGGTGATATTTTGTACAAAAGGCTGACCTTTTATAAGTTCATTACTATTTTTCCACTAGAGCGATATTTTTATAAGCCGAAAATTTGTCCCTATCGTACGTACACGTATTTCTTATTCCTTTAAAAGTAAAGAATACTTAGTAGTTTTTTGTGATTTTCTAGTTAGAGAGTTCACTTTATGGATGCCTTCTAGAATTTCTTTGAATTTATTTTAAATTGTATCATTTGACAATGGGTTACATTCTTTTCCTATGATATTTGTAATGCGAGTTCTTTAAGTGAGTCGACTTTGACTCTTTCGATGTACTTTCATTAAATTATAATAAGGAAAGCACAGGTACTTGCTCAACGACTTGATGAATGAAAGTATTATCATGTGAAGAAGAAAGTAATTAAATGAAATTTGACGCAGTTTTTAAGTAGATAACAGAATTGCAAATTGCAAAGATACTAAGAGGAGAAAGTAAATAAAAATGTTTCCCGAAGATTTTATATACAAAGTTCTTTGTGAAACATCTGATAAGCCCAACTAAGCTTTTGAAGTAGGTATAATTTTTTTAGCCGTTTTATTGCATTAATGAATGAAGGCTTAAGAGAAATTGAAATTTCAGTTGTAATCGAAACTACTATCCTTGTAATGATTTTTGTTTTGTTTTCTGTGCTTAAATTTGTCTATTTTAGGCTTATTTTTTTAACAATTTCTTAACTGCTACGAATAACCAATATTTTAAAATTAGGAAATATCTGATCCACTAATTGGTATTCTCAGATTTAATATAATTTTGAAGTCATATTGTACTTTGTTTTAATTTCTTAGAAAAGTGCACCTTTAAGTTTTCAAGGCAAAATGTTTTTCAAGATTTCTTTAAATATTGAAACCAACTATTAAATAAAGAAAAAAGAAAAACTAGGTTCATTTTCCCAACTATGAAGTACAATGAGAAAAAAAGAAAAGTACGATAATTAAATGTTTGGCAAAAGGCGACAGAAGATGGAAAAATTCCAAAACGCAAAGAATATCATCACTGAAAATGTTTATTATTTTCTTTACTTAGTCCTTTTTAGCTTTAGAGCCATTGTTTTGTTTTTTGTGTGCTTGTTGTTTTTGGTGTATGCAAGTTAAAGTAGAATAGCTCAGTATTAATTCCCTTTTGTCGTATTTATTTTAATTGGGAAACTGCTAGAGGCCTTTCAACGTTCTTATCAGATCCTTCACAACTTTTTCGGGAACACTCTTCTTAAGCCTTTTACTTTATTTTCAGTAGATGCATACAAGTAAAGATAAGCAACGTTATGTTTGGTGGCGGTGGTTTTTGCTTGTTTCTATGCTTAAAAAATGCAATATGTTATCCTTGTTGAAAATCTGTAATCTACGAATGAGTTTTTGAGTAAGTGTTTATGTATAACTACTTAAGGACACAAGTGCAGTTAAATTATATTAAATGGGAAAATTTTAAATTCGTAAAATTAAATTGAAGTTTTGTTCTGACTAAAGTATGAAAGGATTTAGTTTTCCAAATTTTAATTTATAAAAAAGGGTGCTAATATTAAAATTAAAAATGGTGTATTGCATGCATTTTAATACCAGGTACTTTTTCTTTTTTTTTCGTGAGTCACGGATTGCCCACAATCAGTTAATACCTGCTTCCTTTTGGGCTGTTTATATTTTTGCTAAGATTTCATCTATCAAAAAGAGTATTATAATAAAATGCGTACGAATATATTGTATTGTTGAAAGAAAAAGGAGTTTTACTGGATAGGAGTTCTTTGGAGCAGCTAATGGCTGTAGCTCCTTAAGGGCAGCTTACTAAAGTAGCTGTAGCCCTCGAGATAGTTTTCTAGACCAAGCTCTACAGAATCAAATGCACACCTTTGGTTTGATTAAGCGATTGATTACTGTTTATTGATATCTTAGGCTATTTATACAAATATATTACNAATATCCAAATACTCCAGGACAGGTCATTGGCATTGNCTAATGGCTGTAGCTCCTTAAGGGCAGCTTACTAAAGTAGCTGTAGCCCTCGAGATAGTTTTCTAGACCAAGCTCTACAGAATCAAATGCACACCTTTGGTTTGATTAAGCGATTGATTACTGTTTATTGATATCTTAGGCTATTTATACAAATATATTACTTATCTATGCTTAAATTAATTATGTTACTTACAGGTCATTGGCATTGTTTACTATAACCCAGAAGGAAAGTGCATCGTGTGCATTTTTGGTTTTTAGCACTTTACGCAGCACTAAAATGCATCGTGCGCACTTTTGGGTTATAATAGCTTTATGCGGAACTAAAATGCATCGTTGCATTTTAGTTCGCTATTACTAGAATAAGGTAGCGCATTAACCTTATCATTGCGAAGTTAGCACTTTTCGCCTATTGTTATCTAGGTTAAGTGTGATTGACCTATGCAGCTGAGCTTGCTTTATATTTTCCATTTGACTTAGGTGATGCGGTATTTTATTTATCACAATATAAAAATAAGATAAATGTTATAGGCTTTATGAAATTGTCCTGAGAATCTTCAGGAATTCAAATAATATTCGTATGTCAAAGTGCAAATCGTTCATACTAAAAGTAATTTTGCATCGAACTGAGTTAAGGAAAAAAAGTAAATTTTTTCCTCACGTAAGCTTGAAAATGATACTCAGTAAAGCTTGTTTCAAGGCTTGTTTTAATTTCTTCGCTGATGTTTTCAATGAAATACTGACGAATGTTAGGCTTATTACCATAAATCCCTTATTTAATATCAGCCGGAGAATACATCACTATGTTTAATTATTTAAAGTGTTTAACTTTATTCAGTAAAAATCAAAATTTCGAAAGTAACAAATTTGTATTCGTTGTATTAAGTAGCAAAAAATTCAAAAAAGAGGATAACATGGCTAGGTTTGAAAGATATGTAAATACCATATTTTGCCACATTATGAATTATATTCATCTGTTTTATAAATTTTGCCGAAGATTCTGTGATTGGCATGTACTTCTCTATCTAATGCCCTTCTGAAACTATGCTGGTTTTAGTTTTCCTGCATAGGTAGGAAAGTTTTTTTTGTTTAGAATTAAGTAAAGAGATTTCCAGGGTCAAAAAGAAAGTAGCTGATTTTGGACAAGGCGTAAAACTGAACGGTGTCCTTTTTTAACACCAACACTACTATTGCAAATAATTCTTTGAAAAATAAGTTAGGACATTTAATTTTATTGTTTTCAAAAATTTTTTATTGTGACGAGATTCACAGAAGACCATTTTTGTATATATTTATGATTGATTGACTTTTTATACTCGTATCTCCAATATTTGTCAGAGTTTTATTTCTTTGTGATATCCTTGAATATTTATTTGGCCAGATACTATTGCTTCATTGCACACAATATGTCCCAAGAACAACTGCATTTTCTTAAACTTAAGAAAAGCTACTAACGCACTAAATTAAAAAGCCTTAACACGAACAAATATTTCATATTTTTGTCCGTATTTTATTGACGGTAGTTGATTTTATTATTTCTTTTAGCAAATTTTCGAAACAGAGTTCATCCAAGTTTATATGAGAAATTTTATATGTAGGGGAATAATCCCATCTTTTTTTTACTCAGCGTTCGAATTATAAATAAATAAAATATATTGAATATTTTCGAGATTCCCTTTTATTTCTGTAGTCTATCGCTAGGTGCAGTGTACAAGTATATTATGTCTGAAGTTTTGAAATCAATTAATTTTCCTTGTCGTACAACTCCTTTTCATTGGTAGTTAAGTCAACTAAATTAAGGGCAAGAAAAGTGACGCCATTAATTTTTTTTTAATCCAAAGAATTTACTTTACATTTTATGTTTTTAATGAAGGTGAAAACAAATTAAAGAAAATTTATACTTAAGTTTTTTTTTTAGTCAGTTAATTTCTGCTAATTTAAGCGAAAATAAAGGGAGCTTCAAATAACTTACTTGCTTTAATTTTCTATTTTATAATGCCAACACTTCTGTTACCTTTAAACAAAAAATTAGAAACGAGTGATTTTTATTAAAACTCATCCAGGTGACTTTATAATTGGTTTTTTTTGATTAATTAATTTTTTTTTAAATTGCATATTTTTGGACTAATGGAAGACTTTATGGGATCTATTGGAAGTGCGCATTAAATTTTAAAGCACTTTCATAGTTTGCATCACCCTATTGATATCAGAAGCATTATCATGTGGCTTTAGTTTTTAGTATGCGTCATTTTTCTATAGTATACACAGCATAAATATTTATTTTGAGAATCGAATATGTCGAACACAATTTAGGGCACGCTTTTGTTTCTTTGGAGCCTTTTTACAAAGGTGCTGCTGGCAGTCACCAAATACTGTGAGAAGCTTATGGTGATTAATCTGTGCCGACTGTAATATTTAAATATTGGTTTCAACGCTATGGAAAAGGTGATTTGGAGAGAAAAATACTTGTCAAAAAATGATAAGAAGTGCTTAATTGAACCTACAACATCCGGTGTGTTCTGTCCATCCTTCTCTTCGTATGAGCATATCAAAAAGTGGTTGATTCATCGATAATTTTTCAAGATGTGTTGCTCTTTTGATATGGGTTCTATCAATTACCAGAAAAATATTGGTTAGCGCAGATATTATTTTGAATCGTAATTTTTAATCATATTTTCACAAAAAAGCCTCTTCTTAAAATTAGGAAATACCTTAGTAGCCTAAGCATACTAAAGGCTTTCAACCTTTATACACACTCCATGTCATAAATTTCAAACTTAAATAGCGTTCTTATCCAATTGTTTGAAATAATCATTTTTGTATGGTAAGGTGGTGCTTTTAATATCATATTCACTTTGTTTTCAATTTTGGGTTAATATTCATAATTGCAGTATTTATTTGAAGTTTATATTCGATTGAATATGCTGGAATATTTATATTTGGTCATAAATATGTATTTAGATCCCTGTAAAAGGTCCCTCGTGAATACTAACTATTTAAGATTTTTTAAAAATCTCTGATGTTTTCTATTAATGTGCAATCCCAGGGACCTAAAGTGCAACTTATTTTTGAATTTAAAATTATATGAACTAATTATATCTTGTCAACGTACAATGATATAAAAATGTAGAAGAATTTTAATAGGCTAAACTTATCATAAATTTAGTCCCTCCTTCATTAAAAAGTTTTAATAATATGAATTAGAAGTGTGTACTATAATTAACTAAAAATAAATTTTTTACCTTAAATACGGCAGAAAGTTTTAAAAGTCCTTTTTATGAAAACATTGCGATCTGTTATTAGGTTAGGAGAAAACAAACTGGAAAACAATCCATTCTGACACCTTGTTATCAGCTCTTCATGGACTATTTCTGTTATGTAAGTATTTAAAAAGCCTACGAAAAGAAATTTGCAAGGATGTGGCCATATGTAAAGAATAATAAATTTAATTACCTCGATATGCTACTATCTTTTACTACTACTTCTACTAATACTATTCTACTACTAGTATACCAAATTGAAGAAAAATTCTACGAAAAATGAAAATTTTTTTTTATAAAATTTTCGTTCTTGTTTCGGTTGTCATTTCTTAATTGTAATTTAAATAGGCATTTTGAGGCCCTCACTTTT
>JXPE01006159.1:5841-18568 GCA_001015215.1 Holcocephala fusca
CTAACCTCTTGACGTCCTTGTCCACATATGTAAACGTTTACTTTTTTATGCTAGAATTTTCAGTTTTAGTACTAGGAACAGCAATTTTTAATCAAATTTTTCACAACAAAATTTCGTAACAGAAAAAATGAAAATTTTATAATTTGGATATGCTCAAAAATGGTATTTACGGTGTACAGTGAGGAACATTGGAACAGCGTAAGGTTAAATATCATTTGTTGGATTATTGAAACAAATCGTTAATATTTGATAAAAATAATATCAGATATTACAAATATATTTAGTTTTAATAATTTTTTGAAATTTAAAAAAAAATTTCTACTAGTTATTTTTTATACGAAATTTACAAACGTCCACATCTGTGGACAATGAGCGTTCGAGGTTGTGTTTTTATGTAAATGCGAAAATGTGGACTATCATCATCGGCTGGTTTTTTTTTCATCACATAACTCTTATTATTCATTTTTGGAAGAATTCCGTCCTTTTTTCATTTAGGGTGTTATAAGATTTTTCCCTAATTGCTGTTATTACTTCCTTTTTTTGCAAATATTCATGGAATGATTCCAATCGATGCAATTCCTTTGCATATGCTTTTTACAATTACATCGCCATATTCTTTTATATGTCTTTCCTAGTTACCTAATTTCCTAAATACCTAATTATAATTACCTATCTTGACGAAACTTAAAAAAAAACCTACTTTCCATATGATGATTGGGAGTTGCCTTCGAGTGCAAAGGTTTAATAAAAACGTTCAATATTCGACAATTTAATAAGGATAATATTTTAATAAAAGAGGACTACTACTAAGTAAAAACCAACACCAGCACTTTTCAAACTCTTTCGAAAATTTCTGGTACACTTCATTAAATGAATGATAATAAGACCCATTTCTTCTCGTTTAAAGAAAAATTTTATCGCTATTCTTGTCGTTTATCCCCAGAAAATAAAAACAGCTGGAGCGACGCCATACTCAAATTTCATTCAAATATTTATCGCTGAAATTTTTAAAGAAATCGTACAAGGAGCTATTCGATAATCTCTTTTATTGCGGAAAGGACTTATTCAACATAAACATTTTGGAAATGAAAGAATTCTACGCAACTAATATTATACCAACATACATTGATTATCCAATTGACGAAGATTATATTGGTCTTTAGTTGGGTCACTTCGAATTCTTGTTATTGATGAAACAATGTTTCTAAAGTATTTTGAAGAAATAAAAAGATACCTGCATTGTTAAAGCAATTATGATATATCAAATGGATATGAAAATATTGTTAAAAAAGTATCCTCACTTTTGGATATGCTACCGAAAATCTTTGTACATGCTGCGACTCCAACAGAATTTCATACAATTGATGATATTATGATATGAGTACTTTTTAAAAGCAAACATAGAGGTAAACAGTACAACAAACCCAAGGCGAAAAAGTGGGGTTTCAATTCTTGAGTTAGGTTCTCTCAAGATGGATACGTTTCGAAATTTTATATGAATCAACAATTTTCAAATATTAGCTCAAAATATATTTTTTATGGGTACTATAAAAAATAAATAGAATATCTTGTTCTTCTGAAAAGTTCGTTGAAGAAAGGACATAGAAAATTGTGACTGAGGATCAATTTCTTTCGCTACATCATCTCAAATTGTTATACTTCTAAGATGGCATCACAACAATATCGTTCATATGATTTCTTCAAACGGCGGTGTGCAGCCTAAGGATAATTTACACTGGTCGAAACGTAAAACTGAAACATACGAGACTTTTTGCTATAAAGGAATGTAGTACATTCGTAGGTGGTTTGGCTGTGTGGGGTTTGCTGGCATCACCTTCACTCATATTCCCAAAAAACGTGTAGTTAGGCTATCCGAACTCATTAATTACGATCAAAGGGCGCCGCTAGACGTATTTTTAAGGAAGAGGTTCGCTTCTTTAGTCTGTGCGGGTGGATGTTTGACTTTTGGCATCCATCGATAAGGAAAGTATCTGTTCAGTTGATCAGTTGGTAAAAGGAGTTCATCTGGCCCTTGCTTGTAAGGTAACCCCATTAACGATGATTTTATCTAAGTAGCTGTTGTAAGCTTAGCTAAAGCTGGTGTTTCATGACATATTCATGAACACTATGAAAGACTAAAAGGTAGGAACAACCACCTATCCAGTTAGCGAAATCCATAAAGTACAAAAGTAGAAGGCTTTGGCCTACAAGCCGTGACTCGTCGGTAAGGAAGCTGGTTAAACAAAGCCGAATTAAGTGGCACAACACTCTCGGCCACCAGTGGAACTACACGGGTAACTGGGGTTATAGACGGCCTAAATATACTAATACCGCAAGGGAAAAGATGTTGTCTGTCATTGGAGTCGAACTTTCAGGGATTGTAGAGGTAGCCAGAATAATAGCACTTCATGTTTGGGTGACTTTACAACAGTGCGAAAGCTGTAGACTAAAGTAAAAAAGAACTTATTACATTCATAGGTAGTGTGAATATGTTCAGACATACGATCAGTCGCATAATAGCGCATCATCCTTTTGAAAAAAATATAAAGTTATAACACAGAATGTCATTTATCTATAGCTAGTTAATTCATGAATTCTTTTCAATAATGAAAATGTAAAAACATGTCTTCTCGAGTTGCTATTCATACCACATTGATAAAAATGGCGAAATGAAAGAAAAACAAGGTAGACCTACTTCAAGTTTTGTGTGTAACCAACGACGTAAAAACTTCAAAAGCTTGACTAAAGTTGAGCCTGAAATCAGACAGGACAGTATAAATTCTAAATCCTAAAGAAAATAAATAAATAAAAGATACTTCAAGATTTCACGGCACAAATTGTGTAAAACGAACTCATTTTATTTATGAGAAATGGTGAAGAAAACATGGCCGAAATGCATAAAATATTTTTACTCAACAGATGCCAGAAACGATCAGTGCCCATATATATGGACGTTTTGTTTTTTAATATTTACTTTTTTTATAATTTTTTTTGTTTAGTAAATGCATTTTAGTATATAAGTAGTAAATCTTAAAAAAAAATTAGTCATTTTTTCTAGCCATTAGAAATTCGTCCCTAAAGAGGCTAAGTTGATATTTTTCGATTCAAAACTCCTAAAATTTTAATAAACACGAGGTATGACAATAAAGTTCGTTGACTGAGTTTTTTGCGGTTAATATGCCAGTAGTTCTGTTTTTGGGCNGTGAAGAAAACATGGCCGAAATGCATAAAATATTTTTACTCAACAGATGCCAGAAACGATCAGTGCCCATATATATGGACGTTTTGTTTTTTAATATTTACTTTTTTTATAATTTTTTTTGTTTAGTAAATGCATTTTAGTATATAAGTAGTAAATCTTAAAAAAAAATTAGTCATTTTTTCTAGCCATTAGAAATTCGTCCCTAAAGAGGCTAAGTTGATATTTTTCGATTCAAAACTCCTAAAATTTTAATAAACACGAGGTATGACAATAAAGTTCGTTGACTGAGTTTTTTGCGGTTAATATGCCAGTAGTTCTGTTTTTGGGCTCTTTGGGCAAAATCAACTGAGTGGATTGGTTAGCGAACGCTGGAATCTTTTCAAACGTGATTACGAGGAACGAAAACTGGATTTACGGGGACGATCTCGAAACACAGAAGCAAAGCAATGGGAAAAGAAAGACGAACCACGCATGAAAAAGGCCAGGGTGCCAAAATACAAAATCAAGGCCATGCTAATGCTTTTTTTTGACTCTTGTGGAATCGTTCTGCAAAAATCGGTGCCCGAGGGCCAGACAGTTAATTCTACTTACTACATGGATGTAATGAAACCTTTCCATGATAGAGTTAGCAAAAAGAGACCCGATTTGTGGCAAAACCAGTCGTGGGTGCTTCACCACGACAATGCACCCTAACACACGGTGATTATTGTTAAGCAATTTTTGGCCAAAACAAGCGCCATAGTCTTCGAATAACCCCCATACTCGCCAGATTTTGCACCCTGTGACTTTTTTTTATTCCCAAAAATTAAGGAAAACTTAAAAGGCCACCACTTTCAGACTCTGGAGGCCATTATACAGCTCACCGCGCAAGAGCTGTCAAAGGTAACTTCGGAACAATTCGACAAGTGCTTGGAGGACTGGAAAAGGAGAATGGAGAAGTATTGGAGGAGCATTTTGAAGGATGCAATGTATAACTATATTATTTTCTGCAAATAAAGATTTTTACTATACTTGCCCGCGAACTTTGTTGCCATACTTCGTATGATAACAGTCTGTCAAAAAAAATTGAAGACTTTTGTAGTTCGAAAGACTTTACTCACCAATCTACAATAAGGCTGAACTCATATGCAAAGGATCATAGAATCATACAGAAGGAATATTCAACACAAAAGTTATTTGTAAATGATGGAAAAATTTTTGCATGAATACTTGAAAATCAGAATATAATTAGAATCCGAAAATAAAGTGAATATCCTTAAAGTATTTAAAAAAAAAAAATAATTGAAACTCTCCAATCATTGCATTTTGTATGGAAAGTAAAATGCATTTTAATTTTTACTGCATTTTAAAGAAACAAAAATTATGTGAACTGTATATGCCTTTTTCGACACTTTGAAAATTAATTGTATCTGTGCGTTAGACTTAACTGCAAATGTAGCTGGAAAGGATTACTAAAAACAGTCTTCTGAGTTTAAAATAGAACATTCGTCACTTGTTTTCTACCTTAAATCTAATATTGCACATTAAGTAAACTTAGATAATATAGTTAACTTCTTCAGAAGTTCAGACTTTACTTTATATCAAATAATACCAATTTTGTAAAGTGAAGAAATAATATGTGATAAAAATGAATATTTTTAATGCATTTTTATTGCACTTCATGCAGACCTTTTGAATTGTAATACGTTCTCAAGCATAAGCAAAATCTCCGATTTAAAACAAAAATATTACTTCACTGTTACATCAGAAATGAATTTTCATCTTAGCTAGAGCTGCTCTTAATTAACTTGTGCGAAGACAAACTAGCATCCACTACAGTAAATAAAATAAAGATAAAATGATGCTATAACATTCCACATTCGAGTTTTCTACAAAATGCAAATTTTACGTATGATATCAAGGACGATACAGAGAGCCCTTGTAATCATGCCAACTAGCAAAATGAAAGAGACTATACAATTATAAAAGCATCCAAAATTCCTCTTTTTTGTTTTGGAACAATCGTTAGTAAAGCCAACATTTTGATGTACACTTAGATCCCTTAAGTTAGATGAAGAGCTGCTATTAGTATGACTGTACTACAAAATTTTAACTAGATTCTGATAAATGACGATAATTTGATATACTTTTCAATAGATAATCATTAAATCTTCCACTCCAACCGACACCGTGACTGCCATAATTTCGCGATGCTACTATAATTGCGTTTAATTCTCTGCAAGCCTGCGTACATTATAAATTACACTTGTGGAAATATCTCCTGTTATTTTTAAGTAAAATATTTAACTCAATTTTATTATTTCTAGGGGCTTTTCATGAAATACGATGTTAAACAAAATCAGTCAAAAAATGAGTGAAGAAATTTGCAGTAGCGATGATGAATTTTATATTTAAAACTACAAAGTAATATTAGTAGTTCTGATTGTAGCTTTGATGAATTTTAATGAGGAAACAAAAAACGATTCTGCTAAAGAATGATGAGAGGATTCCAATTTAATTTTTAATTGGCAACAAAACTGTTGACCCACAAATTAGAGTAAGCATTGTGAAACCTTTTATAATTTTGAAATTAGTGTTTACGGATGAACTTACTAAATTTACGTGTATTGTTGAATAAAATAAATGCATATGGAAAATGTTACCAGCGATCAAATGAAAACGTTTCTTAGTACAACTTGAAATATGGGCCTTATTCCCCTTGAATATATGTATAAAAGAGTACTGGAGCAAAAAATCTTATGAAGAAATTCCATGCTTTGGTAAGGTATTTAAAAGGCAGAGATTCCTTCTAATACGAGTATTTTAGATACTGCATCTTAATGAAAATGAGGTACAAAATCCAGATTTTAGAACCATAGTAAAAATATTTAGCAATATTTTATAATATTTGGGTGGAAAATTATAGAGCATTTTATCCCAGGCATGAAAATCTGAATTGATATTTTTATTACGGATAACTTAGAAAAGCCTAGTAAATGGAGAATTCGGATATATGTTATGATCAAAAAAGAGTAGGAATTTGAGTAAAAAAACTCAAAATTTCAATTTTTAATAAATTTCTTTATTATCTCCTTCAAAATACTCTCCGCTTGATCCAATTTTCCATACAATTTTTATAGGCCCTTAAAGATATAGCCTTCAACTCTCGCAGCGAATTTTCGTTTATAGCCTCTATGGTATTAAAACACGTTCCCCACAATGGCAAATAGGAAAAAGTCACACGGGGCCACATCTAGAGAATATGGTGCTTGGCTGATAATAGCGGTTGAATTTTTGACCAAAAATTCCGAAACAATCAACGCTGTGTGAGATGACGCATTATCGTGGTGTAAAATCCGTGAATTGTCCTTCCATAAATCTTGTCTTTTCTTGAGAATGGCTTCAAACGACGCAAACGTCGCATAACGCCCAAATAATATTTTTTTTTTGACCGTTTGAACTTCTGGAAGGAATTCGTGGTACACCACGACTATCGCAGAAAGCAGTCAGCAAAACCTTGACTTTGAACGACTTTGACACTCTCTCGAAGCACCATTCAGACGATTGTTTTTGGGTTTGACATAAAAAATTTATAATTTCAAGTCTAGTCGCCAATTATGATGCGTTTGATGAATGCGGTGTCTCTATCTGCATTAGAAATTATCTTTTTGGCCCGTTCAATACGACATTGTTTTTGAATGAAATTCAGTGTTTTGGTACCACCAGCCGAGATGCAGCTTATTTTATACCCAAAACATCAATTATAAAATGTATTCGGCTGGTCCATATGAGATATTCAACAATACAGCAATCTCTCTGATCGGTACACAACGATTTTCTAATACGATTTGCTTCGCCGATTCAATGTTTTCTTCACTAACACACGTTATCGGGCATCTAGGGACCTCATTAGGATTTAAGTTTACACGGCCGTGGTCATGGCTTTTATGCCTTTCGTATGCTCGTGTTTTCGACATACACAAATCACCAAAGGCTTTTAGCAACATTTTTAGCGATTTGGTACACGAAATTCCATTTTCAATACGAAATTTGGGCCAAGCACGTTGTTTTGATTTTTGACCCATTATAAAAATGGCAACACAACAATTTTTTGGCTTCTTCTTATATATACCAATTGAATACTAATCGTTTGATATACCATATGTCCAAATTTAACAGAGTGTCAGTAACAATATTATCAATGTTGAGAAAAAATAATATATCGATTGTATATGCATGGGAACTCGAAATACAAAATTCCTGCTTTTTTCTTGATCATAAGATACATTTTGGCGAATTCGAAAACTGAATACATTTATACGATTTTGTCGTATTACGGAGAAATAACTTTAGACAGTTTGGTCAAACCCGAATTTCCCATAAGTACAAGCATAGTCTTACATCTCAACACTAAACTATTAGAAAAAATAGTTGAAGCACAAACATACCAACAGATATTACACCAGCATTATACTTGCTAAATAGTTACGAAAATTAAAGGCACACCTGACTGATATCATCAACATAAATAGGAAATACGTCCCATCAACTATAAGAAAACCAAATTTTGCAAGAAAATAAAACGGTGGCAATTCAAAGTGCTAATTATTTCTTATTGGCATGGGAAGAGAAGAGGGTTGTAACTATGTGGAGTTCATGGAATTTGGCAAGAATGCTATTAAGAAACTGAAATGAGAACCACTGTACTGCAGGTGAATTGATAAAATCGCAACTAATTGAGAATTACATAAAAAATATGGCAAGAGTATGAGTAGAGCGAGCAGATCATTATATTAGTAGCTTTTGCTTTTTAAGGAAAACTTTTAAATGGGAAAAATTGTTATTTTAGAGCTTGAAATCGACTGTAATTAATTCATACATTTTGCACATGAAAAAATTTTTATAAAGTAATATGAACCCTTTGTCCTTTCGAAAGTTTCATTGTGGACTATTAAGTAAATTAGGATGTAATTTCTGACAAGAATTTACAAAAAGTGAAAGACCGTCTACTATAGATAAGGAGCTAAGACTAAATGAAAACTCCATGTAGCTCGAATAGTTCCTAATGAAAAACCACAAAAGATATTATTGTAATAGTTGCAACCGTAAACCAGAGCTATACATTTACGATTGTTTCTTTTGTTGTCATGCAAAAGACGCATGTAAAAATTTAATTACATTACCAAACGAATAAAAATTACACATTTTCAAAAAACCACAAACAAGCACCCTTTTAAAACTAACTCTTATAAAACTGGCATTTTAAAAAAAAATCAGTACTCGTTTGCCGTGAAGAACAAGCGTTCATTTTATGAGGTCAACAATCCATCAATGCAAATTTTCATCTCTTCGAAAGATTGGAAGTGTTGGTTTGAAAGTCCGTGCTGCTTTGATCGAAATAAGTGATAGTTAGAGGGAGCCACATCTGGAGAGTAGGGTGTCACATTTGATGTCTTCTAAATATTTTCTTTTAAACATTTTGCAACATCAGTTCGAGCATTGTCATGTTGAAATATAACTTTGTCGTGGCTTTGGCATATTCTGGACGTTTTTCCTTCAATACTGTATTCAATTTAATTAATTGTTGATGGTATCGTTCACCAGTAATCGTTTCAATTGGTTTTAGTAATTCGTAATGTATAGAACCCTTACAATCCCAACAAATACAGATTATAACTTTTTTCCGTACGTCGTGCTCTGAGATCTTCCCGTATTGCTCTGCACTTTGGATTGCAAAAATATATTCAATTTTTGTCACCTGTGACAACTCGATGCAAAAAACTTTTCCTTTTTTTTCTGGTGAGCAAAATTTCGCAAGTGGATTTTCGCCTGTCAAGGTCTATTTGCTTTAATTCATAAGAAACACATTTTTCTTCCTTCTGAATCTTACTCAATGAATACAGTCGTTCAGATCGATTGAGCTGCATTGAATGATTCTGCTAACTGCTTCAATGTTTGAGTTGTGTATTCATTCAATAATGTTTGCAAATCTGCATCTTCAAACTATTTTGGCTGACATGAACACTCCTTGTCTCTCAAATCGAAATCATCACTTTTAAAGCGTTAAAGCTATCTTTCGGAAATTTTTTGGGTTAAAGCATGTTTACCATCAGCTTCAACCAAAAATCGATAACTCTCAGCAGCTGTTTAGCAGTTTTATATGAAAGAATTTAATAAGGTTTCCCCGCAGAAGTCTTTATCTGGTATGAAATTCAACATTTTCAACTAAAAATTAAACAGTGTTGTTGATACAGAAACAAACCAAAACAAAGGCTTTTAATTGCATATATTTAAACTTCAAAACACGGGAGAAATCACAAGCGGTCAGCTAAGAACATATCAGTAAGGCCATCTCCAAGCAAAATCGATATTATTAACCGAAACACCTATTAGCTTTAGTACTTTATAGAAATTTTAAAAAGAGATTAGCTATTAGTTTTTTACTTTATAGTAAATTTATAAACGTCCGCATATGTGGGACGGGTATTTATCCTTCAAGGTAGTGATTTACGTAAAGAAAACTTAACATAACTCTTCTCGTTCATTTCTCGAAAAGTTATTTAGGCATTTGTAAAAAATGTTTGAGATTTTCCCCTAATTCCAAATTACTTGTGGTATAATTAAACTCAATGCTTTTCTTACTTTCCTTTTTTTTTTAATTAGAGCATAAAAGAGGCAACATTTAACGAAACATTGCCTTCTGGTGATGACAACATACCATGTACCTAATTCCATTGCATTTTACTTTTACAATTGCATCCTGATATTCTTTTATGGGCTTTTCCTAAGTATGATTACCTACCTTGAAGGACAATCAAGAAAAGGCCAAAAAGAATACCTTAAGTGCCTTCCAGTGCAAAAACCTTAACAAAAATTCTCTAGATTTGAAAATTATATAAGAAAAATATTTTAATAAAAGATATAATAGAAAAAAAACAGGACTACTTAGCAAAAAAAACAGATCTTTTCAATATGCTTCCGAAATTCATAAAAATCATTTCTCCATCATATCGAATGGGTTTTATCGTTACATACCTAGATAAATTTTTTTTAACATCTCCTACTTATTTTCCATTATGGATTTGGAAATAGTATCTGATACGGAAAGTCAATGTTCGAATTTTGATGATAACGTTCAATATTGTCGGCCGAAAAAATAGTTCTTTGGAAAGTAACGAAGAAAGCCCATTTGGTTTAGATATGAGGCAACATCAACGTCCTCCAATTTGCTATGCCGAAAAAGATAATGTATCTGCCGAAAATCATCAAATTTAGTACATCCCCGGGAAATAAAATAGGTGGTGCGATGGAGAAATAAAGAGATACATACACAAAGATGTTTTTATGAAAGTTCCCTCACTATTGGATATGCTACCAAAAACCTTTGAAAATGCTTCGACATCAGCAGAATTTCAAACAATTGATGATATTATATGACTTCTTTTTAAAGACTAACAGTACAGCGAAATCAAGCCGAAGGAAATAGGGTTTCAAATCTTGGGTTAGAACTTAGAACAAGCTGGATACGTTTTGAAAATTTAGATGTATCAAAAATCTTCAAATATTAGCTCACAATATGGAGTTATAGGAGACAGAGAGCTTCGACTGTGCAAAGATTTTCTTCAGAAAATATTATACTTCTAATGTAGCAACGACAACAATATCATTAACATGATTTCTTCATATGCCAGTGTGGAGCCTAAGAATAATATGCACCCACAGTGGGGCCATAAAAGCAAAACATACAAATCAACAACAAGACCATTTGTTGTCAAAGGTGGTGTACATATGTCTGATCATATTTTCAATTTTTTCTTGACTTTAATGCTTCAGTAGCTGCCACAATGAAAAAATGGGCGAACGAGCCAAAAAACGAAGTAGACTTATTTCAAGTTCTGTGTATAAAGAATCATCCAAAAAATCCAAAAGCTCGACTAAAGTTGATCTTGAAATCAGACTAGAAGATACTTGTCATTATCCTAAAGGAATAAATTGAAAAATCCTGCAAGATGCCATGTTTTATTTGGATGAAATATACAAATTTTTTTCACTCATAGTGTTAGAAAAATAAGAACTCTATAATAAAAAGGCTGAACTGCTAAAAGGGAATTTTTTTAATTTTTATAATCACCTACCCTTTGTGTAAACTTCTTTTAAAGATGACGAAGCAGTCATCATGTATCTGCTGATTAGACCACGTCAACTGAAATGGACAAGTCATGATATCATCGTATGTAATGTGCGAGTGCGAGTTAAAACTTCAATCTTTCGAAATGCATCCGTTATCGTGACCGATCGTGGTCCAAAAGGAGAAGGTTACATTGGAACTCTTGCTTAACACAAGTTCTTCATTTTGTCAGTGACCATAACTTCATTCAACAAATGGATTACTCCTGCTACCACAACATAAATTCAAGGTTTTTTAAAGGATGTATATCTGGTATAAGTCTTATGTAACGAAGAGCTTGTCTTGTGGCGTTAGCCTGTGATTGTACATGTTTTTTCAATCAAGAAGGTTTTTCAGATATGAAGTTCTTCTGTTTTTTTACGAGCCAAGAATCAAAATGACTACGCTGCTTATTTTCGAACTAATACCAAAAAGTTTTAATAATTTCAATTTTAAACCAAAACGTTTTACTTAACAATAAAATAATTTTGTGATAAATCTCATAAATTGCCATAAACACTCAGTGTCCGCATATATGAACGTTTTGTGAATTTTCTTACTGAACAAAAACTCATGCAAGTGTCTTTTTTACTCACTTCGAAATTAACAAACTTTATCTGGAGTTGGCTAGAAACCACTCTGTAAAAATCTTAGAGTCATAAGTGTTAAAATCATCTTATGCGAGATATTGGATTACTTGAATATTACTTGTGGTCTATTGAAGGAAGATTTAATATGACCAATTCAGCAGTAGATCATTTATAAGTTCATCAAATCTGCTATCTGGACTAGAAATTAATTCGTGTGATGTTACAAGAGATGGCGTAACTAGCTTATTGTCTCATCGTTTACCGAAAGTCATCGTATTTTGATGGGAGTTTATGGTGACCATGCTCTAGTTAAGCGAACGTGTCAGAAGTAGTTTGCACGGTTTAAAAAGGGGTGATTTTGGCTTGGAAGACTAAGTGCGACCTGGACAGCCAAAAAAATTTGAAGATCAAGAATTGGCAGAATTGCTCGATCACGATTCGTGTCAAATGCAAGAAGAACTAGCAGAATTATTAGGAGTTGAATAAACAGCAGTTTCCAAACGCCTCAAATCCATGAGAATGATTCAAAAGATGTCACATTGGGTTCCACATGAATTGAAAAAAAGAAACGTTGAAAAAAGAAAAACCATTTGCAAGGTGCTACTTGAAAGACAGAAAAAAAGGGGTTTTACATCGAATCGTTACTGGTGATAAGAAGTGGATTCATTATGAGAATCCTAAACGAAAAAAGGCCTGGGTAAGGTCNTGTGGTGTACTATGAGCTTCTGAAACCTAGTGAAAGTATTAATGGAGAACACTATGGACAACAATTAATGCGTTTGAAGCGAG
>JXPE01006210.1:2486-12830 GCA_001015215.1 Holcocephala fusca
CTAAGACTCGATGAAAAACACAAAAAAAAAATCACTACATCTATTAAGTGGAAATGCTTAATAAAATTTTTTATAGACCCATTTCTTGAAATTTTTTTGTATTGCAGTAAGCTCTGATTATCTATCAAAATTTTTTCATTTGTTTTTATCTATTACAATTTTTTAGTATACGTGAAAAAGAGCGTATACAAAAAAATTCTAGACTTTCTAGTTTGTGTTCATATATTTGGCAAAATAGCAGACCCATAACCAAGGCTGAAACAAATGGCTAGCTTATGCTATCTTATGAGTAATGGAGTCTACTCCATTCTATCTGGTTTTATGTATATGCAACCTTTTAATATGTTTCTATTATCAATTATTCTTGCTGGATTGTTCATAGCAAATTATCATTATGCAAAGAGATTTTGTGATTCATTTTTATGTGGAACCTCAAGAAATAATCGAGTTGATTTTGATTATAGTTTAGTAAAAGGTAAACCAAAATTATAAATTGGAAATTGATTTATAAATTTTTTGATTTTTTATTTTTTTATATTTTTTTACATTAATTTTAGGACCATCAAAATGGAAAGAACTTTTCCCATCTGCAAATGGTTGTTATCAATCACCAATTAATATTCGTACTGAAACTACAGAAATACTTAAAATAAGCGAACCACTTTGTTGGAATCATTATGACGAGCTACCAAGCAAAGTTGTTATGAAAAATAATGGCCTCACAGGTAAGATTTCAATTGAAGCAAACACTTAACTAAAATTATACAACATAGGTCAAGATTTTCTTAGATTTAGAAAGTTTTCTAAGATATCTTTAATTAGACCGAAATTGTAAAATTGTAAGTTTTGAAATTTTTATATCAATTTTAAAACTTAATTTGCATTTGGTTTTTAAAGGAATTTAGTAAAGAATTAGTATACTGTGGAGTGTGTTAAAAAAAAAATCGGATACTCTTTTACTCAGTTCTGAATAAATTTTTTTTCCTTTTTTTGTAAATCGCGACTCATGAAAATGAATTCTTCAATTCTTCAATTTTTAAATCATAAAACAAATTCTTCTTACTCTTTTCTGCAATTTATTTTGCTTCAAGCTTTTAATAATTCAACTAGCAAAGTAGTATCGTAAGTTTAGTTTTAATGAACTTTTGTTTTCTTGTAAAGTATTTTCTATGTTATATGAAAAATAAAATTCTGTTTTCTTTAAATCGCTTCAGTTGAACTTAAAGCTATTTACTGCAAAGACACCCCAACATTAAGTGGAGCTGATCTCTTGGAAAGTTATTCATTTGTATCACTTTGCTTTCGTTGGAGTCTTCTAGATGACGAAGGATCCGAACACTCTGTAAACGATAGGAAATATCCGCTAGAACTACAAGTAATATTTTTTTCTCTATTTATTAAAAAAAAAAAGTTATAAAAAAAAACTCTTTTAGGCTACCCATGTGTTGAAGGAAAACCCTGACTACACTCCAAACTATGGCGATTTGGGAATTTTAATATTGGGTTACTTTTTTACGGTCAATATTAAATAAAAAAAATAAATACTTCATGATGAATTTTAAATTTCATTCTCTTTTGTTTTAGATAACAAGATATGATAATCCTTATTTAGATCCAATAATTCTTAATTTACATGCAATTCGAGAGCCAAATAGATGCATTGAAATCGCACCATTTCCAATATCGTGGCTGTGTTATCCTTACAAATCAGGATTTTATAGTTATGGTGGCTCATTAACAGAGCCACCATGTACAGAAGGAGTTACATGGTTTATTCAACCGGAGCCAATGGCTATTAGTGATAAACAGGTAAGTAATTTTTTCTGTTCATTTTCATTTATAAAATTTTAAAGTAATTTTAATTTAAATTTCATTTTAATTTCCACAGTTAGCGGAATTTCGTTCATTGCAATCAAAGAATAAAACCAGAATATTAAAAAATTCACGTCCAGTACAAAATTTAAATTCAAGGATTGTTTGTTACAATCGTTTTGATCAATTTATAAGATCATTTGAATCCTCAGCAGTTGAATGTGATCAGGACTCTCAGGCCATTTGTTCATAAATATTTTGTCGCAGTTTTCATGCATTTAGAAGAGTGTTATATAAAGTGAACTTCTGGGGTTTTATTTGTGATTAAACTTTTATATAAAAAAATTCGTTGTTAAAATGGTTAATAAACTTTATTCCGAGGTCATCTTCTTATATTACGCATGAATTATATTCTTTTTATTGTGTTTCTAAATAATAAACTGGCTACGCTATTGTTTTAAATTTGTTTAAACGATTTTAAATTTTCTTTATAAAAATATTTAAAAATGATGGAAGAAACTGATGTAGAAGTAGATGAGAGACTCTATTCAGTTGGAATCAGCATTCTCTGTGTGTTTTTTCTTGATAGAAAATTCTCTTTTGTNACACAAAAAACACTTTTAGATTAACTAGAAAAATATATTTTTTTATTGAATCTCAATCTCTCTAAAGTATTGCCGTATATTTTGCAGTAAAGATAGCAATGATCTATTGAATTCTTTTTCAAATTTAAGTGAAATTAGTGTTCATTGAAATCAGTCAAAAATATGCCACAGAATGGTTTTTTTTTTTNGATAGAAAATTCTCTTTTGTGTTGTTTTAGATTAACTAGAAAAATACATTTTTCGTTAAATCTCAATCTCTCTAAAGTATTGCCGTATATTTTGCAGTAAAGATAGCAATGATCTATTGAATTCTTTTTCAAATTTAAGTGAAATTAGTGTTCATTGAAATCAGTCAAAAATATGCCACAGAATGGTTTTTTTTTTTTCTAATATCATCATAATCTTTGTGAAATCCTCGTTTATTTTCGCTAAACACCCTTTTAATTTATAAATTAAGTTGCATTAATTCACATTTTGATGGCTCCAATAAAATTTACGTACATTTTGATGGTGTAAAAAGGAAATTTAAGTGTCTAATCTTAAGAAAATCCTAATTTCCTGTCATGCCTTTAGAGATTCTACATTTTGGATGAAATTTTTATTTACCTTTGCATACTGGAGAAAATCTACTCGTTCAAGAAAATTTAATTGCTAAATTAGAAATTTTAAAACAAAAACATTTCTTTATACTTTTCCGAAATTCAACTTTTAAAAGTTTAAAGACTCGTAAGAACGGGTCTCTAGTTTCACTGGACAGATGAAATTTATGTTTGATATCTAAACATTTTCACAGTATATTCAAATATACGAGAATTATTGGTTTTTCTTGTAGCCTTTCATCCTTACGATCAATCGATTAAATTAAATGCTTTACTTAATTTAATTTCAAATCACAAAATTACTTACAAACACTTTTCTTTTTTTTCTCTTGACTGCATGCAACCTGTTGAGGTTGTATTTTGTAAACTTTTTAATTTAACAGCTGATTGCGAGTATTACCAGATTGATTGCGAAATTAGATGATAGTTGCATGCATTTCAAAATTCCATAGAAAAATAATTTTAAAACATTCAAAACAAAGTAAATTCGTTTCCACGGGAAATAATTGTTTTAAAATTTAGCAAAATTAATTATAAAAATTTATTTGCAACTATTTACATTCGTAAATTAACGGAAACATCATTTCAATTGTTTGCAAGATTTCCCACTATATTGAAAGTGGCCTAATCAATTTTTGTGTTGTTTGAATGTATGAGGTGCTTGCAGGCTTATTCGTGTTGGTGTGTGATTTTTTTTTTTTTTTGGATGCGGGAAGGTTTTGATGAAGAATTTTCGTTGGTTTAATTTAATTTTTTTTTAAGTGTGAAATGGACAATATTTGTAATAAAGTTGAATTATTAATTTAAGAAAGTTTATGTGTACGAAATTAACTCGATTGTGCAAGAAAAAATGTTAAAATAAGCTGAGCAGGTGATGTCGTGTACAAAGTGCTTCCACCTTTCAGTGTGATGTCCCTTTATTGCCCCGCATTCAGCGAAAATTGGATGCGGTCCACTTCACAAAAAATTAAAAAAATTAAAGTTAAAAAATTCTTTGGTACATCTTTTGTGATATTACACCATGGATATCTAAAGTTGTGCAATTTTTATTAAGACTGCAGACTGCTTGCAGAAAATTCGGAGAGAATATGAGAGGTTTCCTCTGACATTGTGATTTGCTGTGATCTTAAAAAGATACAAAAATTTCTCATCTACTGAAGATTGCGATTTCCTGAATCTTGAAAATGTCTGGAATTTTGGATGAAAATAGACGTCACAGGTAAATTATTAAAAAGAAATACACAAATTAGATTTGTGTAAGGGTTAAGAAAAAAAAAACAAAAAAGAAAAAAAATAATCCAAAGTAAGTTTTGAGGTGCCTCAAGGAATTTTCATGGCCTGGGTTCCTTGACCATTGACGTTCATTCCAATGTAATCGCGCATTGTCACGTTAATTAATGCCTGAAACAGGCCTAACTTGACACATGAAATGTCAGCAATTTTAGAGGTGTTGCTATTTTTCTGCAATATTTTATGCATTTTTAATTGAACCAATGATAATTTATCGGCCTCCTTCATTGATAAAATGATAACAAAGTAAATATTTGCAATGAACAAAAAAAAGAAATTTGAATTCGTTGAAAAATGAGCAACAAGTTTTGATACAGTTCAAGTTTTTTCATCCGTATTTGTTTAAATTTTGGGTAAACAAATCATGAAATTAACAAAAGAAAAACTAATATTTTCTTACAAGACTTCTACTTATTTATTGCTTAAATTTAATTAGAAAATCGTTCTTCGTTTAATAATCACTTCATTCCTAAAATATTGAATTCTTAAAGCTATTGCTTAAAAACATTTGAAAAACATTTGGTATTCGTGGATTTCTATTTTGAGAGGAGTATTCTCCAAATTGCAGTAAAAACATCACGACTTGTCTGTGTTACAAATACAAGGACTGAAAGCTAAAGTTATAATTTTTTTCTTTTAAAATGCAGAACACTGCGTTTCATAGTTTCATTTCTCAATTTACTTAATCCATAAATAAATTGATCCAATTGAATTTCATTTAAAATACAATATTCGTTTGAGGAACTTTACACATAATACATTGGTCAATAAGTTCTTAGAATGGTTAACAAAACAACAATTTATTCATCAACAAAAGTCTCCCTCAAGAATGTTACATTCATTCCAATACTTCTTTAACATTTCGATGCATTTTTTGTATAGCAATCTATCTTTGGCCTCAAAATGTGCTTCAATTTTAGCAATCACTTAATTATTAGAGCCAAAAATCTTTTTTGCTGGAACATTCTTTTTAGGTCTGTAGATTCAAAGTGCAATTCCTACAATTTTACCTTTGTTCCGATTGTTTTGTGACATGGTGCATTGTCTTGATAAGAAAATACTTTTTCCTTCCTCAATTAGAGTTGATTTTTATGCAATTTTTTTCTTCAAGCGCACCAATAGCGCCATATAATTTTCACTCTTAATAATTGTTTTTTTATCAAAGTATTCGATGAATAAAATACCGTGCACATCCTAAAATGCAGTGACCAAAACTATATAAGTTGATATCGCTTTAGACGATTTTCACCCTTTGTTGTCCATTCACCTGACTACAGATTTATCTCTGGAACGTCATGATAAATTCATGTTTTATCCATTGTTATATACCGCATGAAAAAATCTTTTTTATTGCACTGAAACAGCTTCAAACAGCGCTCTGAATCNTCTTAATAATTGTTCTTTTATCAAAGTATTCGATGAATAAAATACCGTGCACATCCTAAAATGCAGTGACCAAAACTATATAAGTTGATATCGCTTTAGACGATTTTCACCCTTTGTTGTCCATTCACCTGACTACAGATTTATCTCTGGAACGTCATGATAAATTCATGTTTTATCCATTGTTATATACCGCATGAAAAAATCTTTTTTATTGCACTGAAACAGCTTCAAACAGCGCTCTGAATCATTGACGCGTTATTGTTTTTGCTTGCCTATAAGAAAACGCGATACGCACTTTGAACAAAGCCTATTCATGTAAAATGGTGAATAAACTGCCTTTGAAAAAGAAAATATTCTCCTAATAATTTCAATGTTCTGCTTACTTCTCTGTTTTTACATTTGCAAGGGCTAGTCTAGAAGTTTCCTAACTGAAAATACCAGAAGTAAGAAAAGATATCGAATAATTTTAAAAATTGTATAGAAAGATAATGATAAGAAAAGTAAAAGTAAATTTTATGTGAATTTCTTCCCATCAAGAAGTATTTGAAGTTACAGAAAAAGATAAGAGTTAGAAATAAACCAGATCTGATAAGTATGAAAGATGAAACACCATTCAAAAGCAAGGGAATAGAATTTTGGAAACATTTGCAAAAATAAAGAAGATAAATAATTTTTGTGAAGGAACAACATTGTAATTTATCTAAAACTGCACAGTAAAAAATGCTGTAAATTGTTTTTTGTTTTTATTTTTTCATGTAATTTAATCAAACGAATTCCATGAACTTATCAGAATATTGAAGATAAAACCTTCCCTTTTTAACATTTTCAAACTTTCTAAAATTATTTTGTATTTTTCAAGAACTTAAATATTAGTTTGTTAATAAATTCTTTTTCAGAGTCCAGCAGCTTGAGGAACGGATGCGTGATCCCTTCAGTATTGTTAATGTAGACTGCTTACTTGATACGGTTGCGGCTCTTGTCGCTGACTGTGAACATGAATCAGTGAAGAGACTAAAAAATATTGAAGCCTACACTCATAGATGTATGTGCTTTCCATTAATTTTTTTTTTCTTTTTTTTTTTATTATATATTTAATTTACCATTTAAAAATTGAATTATTTTTATCCCTTAGATGAAACGCTGTCTAAAGAAATAATTGAACTTCGTATGAAACCAGAAGATTTTCATTTGATCAAAGTTATAGGTCGTGGAGCTTTTGGGGAAGTTCAATTAGTTCGACATAAGTACACTCAACATGTTTATGCGATGAAACGTCTTTCAAAATTTGAAATGATAAAACGACCAGATTCTGCTTTTTTCTGGGAAGAACGGCATATAATGGCTCATGCAAATTCTGAATGGATCGTTCAACTTCATTATGCATTTCAAGATACAAAATATCTTTACATGGTGATGGATTATATGCCAGGAGGAGATATTGTTAGTCTTATGTCAATGTATGAGATACCAGAGAAATGGGCAATTTTTTACACTATGGAAGTTGTTTTAGCATTAGACACAATTCACAATATGGGTTTTGTGCATCGTGATGTAAAACCAGATAATATGCTTCTTGATAAATATGGTCATCTAAAACTTGCAGATTTTGGAACATGTATGCGAATGGGGCCAGATGGATTAGTGAAATCAAATAATGCTGTCGGTACACCAGACTATATAAGTCCAGAAGTTCTTCAATCTCAAGGTGGCGAAAATGAATATGGACGTGAATGTGATTGGTGGTCCGTAGGGATATTTTTATATGAAATGCTTACTGGAGATACTCCATTCTATGCAGACAGTTTAGTTGGTACTTATGGAAAAATTATGGATCATAAAAATTCCTTAAATTTTCCATCAGATGTAGAAATAAGCGAAAATGCAAAATCATTAATTCGTGCTTTTTTAACCGATCGTCATCATAGATTAGGCCGAAATGGCATAGAAGAAATAAAAGCGCACCCATTTTTTCAAAATGATACATGGACTTTTGATAATTTAAGAGAATCCGTACCACCTGTTGTTCCCGAGCTCAATGGAGATGATGATACTAGAAATTTTGAAGAAATTGAGCGCGATGAAACAACACCAGAAGAATTTCCAATACCAAAAACATTTGCAGGAAACCATTTGCCATTCATCGGATTTACATATACTGGAGATTACCAATTACTTTCTAATGATATAATAGATTCTAAACTACCTAATAATCATCATCATAGGCCTTCAAATTCCAGCGAAATTAAACGACTAGAAGCGTTAATAGAACGTGAACGGAATAATGTAGAAAATTTAGAAAAGCAAGAACAGCTTCTACAGTCGCAATTAGAGGTTGTAACAAAAAGAGAAGCTGAAGTACAGCAATTAACTAACACTTATGAAAAAGAATTAGCAATGCTGAAACATAATTATCGAGAAGCACAACGTAAAATTGAGCACGAACAAGAGTTAAGACGAAAAACTGAATCTATTTTAGCAGAGACTAAGAAAAGTCTTGACGATGAACAAAATAAGAGAACAAGGGAGATGAACAACAATCAACAGCACAATGATAAAATAAATATGTTGGAAAAGCAATTAACAGAAATGCAAGAAAATTTAAAAAATGAGACTGAAAATAGTCAGAAGCTAAAGAAGCAAACAGCCGAACTGAGACTTTCAAAAACAGAAACTGAGCAAAAAGTGAATCAACTTCAAGCAATTTTAACGAGTCTTCAAGTTCAAAGAGATTCTCTGCAACAGGAAGTTGCTGAGCTGCAAACTCGTCTTGTTCAAGAGAGAAATGCACGAACACAACTTAAAGAACTCCATAAAGAATTAGAAAATAAGCTACAAACTGTTAATATAGATTTAGAGCGATCCTTAAATAGAGAACAGCAAGCTCTTGAAGATAATCATACACTTAATGATAAAGTATCGGAATTAGAAAAAGCCAATGCTGGTTTAGATTTAGAACTTAAAGCAGCACAAGTTCGCTATCAACAAGAAGTAAAAGCGCATCAAGAGACTGAGAAGTCTCGTTTGTTAAGTCGCGAGGAAGCAAATATGCAAGAAGTAAAAGCATTACAGACAAAGCTTAATGAGGAAAAATCAGCCCGTATTAAAGCTGATCATAATTCTCAAGAAAAAGAACGTCAAATTTCAATGTTATCAGTTGATTATCGACAAATTCAGCAAAGACTTCAAAAATTAGAAGGAGAATGTCGACAAGAAACAGAAAAAGTCATGGCTCTGCAAAGCCAATTAGATCAAGAAAATAGTAAGAAAAATTCTTTGCTTTCAGAACTTAGTTTACAAAGTTCAGAAGTAGCACATTTGAAAGCACGCGAGAATCAACTTATTAAAGAAGTTGCACAACTGAGAGAAGCAAAAAGGAAATATGAAGAAGATATTATTAGAATTAAAAATGCTCATAATGTTGATATTCTTCAAATGAAAGAACTTCAAGATCAATTAGAGGCCGAACAGTATTTTTCAAGATTATATAAAACCCAGAGTAGTGAACTACGAGAGGAAAATAGTGAAAAAATGCGAACCATACAAGATTTAGAAGAAGAACGGGTTTCATTAAAACATCAAGTTCAAGTAGCAGTAGCTCGGGCTGATGCTGAAGCTTTAGCAAGAACTATTGCAGAAGAAACTGTTGCTGATTTAGAAAAAGAAAAGACAATAAAAGAATTAGAATTAAAAGATTTTATAGCTAAACATCGAAATGAAATTGCAGCTAAAGAAGCTGCAATAGCCGCTTTAAAGGAAGGTGAAGCAGAAGTTGTAAAGAAATTAAACCAGAAAATTACAGAGTATGAAGAACTTCTTCAACAAAATAAAAAAATACAAGAGGAAATTATTCAAAGTAAAGCTGAAAAGGATACTGAAATAGAAAAGTGGAAGGAAAAATGGAAAACCGATAATTTACTAAAACAAGCTGCTGTAAATAAATTAGCTGAAGTTATGAATCGAAAAGATTCTTCACTTCAAGGTAAGTAAAATGAAGATCTTAGATTTTAAAATAAAATTATTATGAATTTGATTTTAGGCAAACAAAAAGCAAAAGTCAGCTCTGCAGCAGATCTTCGAAAAAAAGAAAAAGAAAGCAGGCGATTACAACAAGAACTTACTCAAGAAAGAGAAAAGTATAGTCAACTATTGCTCAAATTTCAAGACTTACAAAGCCAACTTGTAGAAGAAAGCAATGTAAAGAAAAAAAATTTAAAGTAATATTTTCACTTATAATAAAAAAATTTTCTTTTATTTTAGGCAAGGACAAAATTACAAATGGAAATTGATTGTAAGGCAACAGAAATAGAGCAATTACAATCAAAATTAAATGAAACCGCCTCGCTTTCTTCAGCCGATAATGACCCCGAAGATAATCAGGCTAGTTAAAATTAATTTCAAATAAGAAAAATATAATTTTAATATTTTTGTTGTAATTTACAGGATTCGGTATTCGAAGGCTGGTTAAGTGTGCCAAATAAACAAAATATTCGTAAACACGGATGGAAGCGACAATTTGTAATTGTTTCGTCTAGAAAAATAATTTTTTATAATTCTGAAATAGACAAACAGAATACAATAGATCCTGTGCTTATTTTAGATTTAAGGTTCTTTTATCTTATAAAATTAAGTAAAATTAATATTTTTAATTAATA
>JXPE01006278.1:39120-52753 GCA_001015215.1 Holcocephala fusca
TTGTCTCAGACGAACGTGCCTCAGTAGTACGTATTCGATCAGTTTCTAACCTTACTTCTCGTTGTTCGGATGATTCAGATGAACGGGTCTCAGCGGCATGTAGTCGAAGATTTTCCAATCTTAATGCTCGTTGATCGTCTGATTCTGAAACTCATAATGCTCTTTTCTTATGTGCTTATGTAGATCAGTCAATTGCTTGTCGCTTTGGAGGCATAATTGTACGGAAACGACGTGAAAAATGCGTTTGAATTTATTAGATGTCAATCAGCAATCCGAAACTCACAATGTACCCAATCTACTTGAACCGGCTACTTATACACGGATGGAAATGCTAATATTGCTGGTGATCACCAATTCGCTGAAGAAAATTTGAAGTGAAAAAAATCAACATTCAAAAATTGTTGAAATCGATTTTAATTTCACTCATGATGATATCCGAAAAAAAAATGCACAGCAAATGCGTTCAGAACATCAATCAGCAGTCATATCCTTCACATGCACATTCGATGATCTTCGTGAATTGTAGAGAATGAATAAAATCAGCTCAAGGAAAATTCAATTCAATTGAATTATTTATGTAAATTAATTTAACTCGCAATGAAATGCACAAAAATATTCGAAAAACGCTTCCAAATATAAAAATACGAACAATATTGTCTGTTCAATGTGAACCGGCCATGAATTTCATAATTTACATAAATTCTTATGCCACCCAACTCGGAACGTCATCATTCGTTCACTGTTTTCGTTTCAATTAAAATCGGAATGAACTGTTACGGAAATATCTGAAATTTATTGGAATGACAGTGGTGCCATCTGTCGAAAANCCACCCAACTCGGAACGTCATCATTCGTTCACTGTTTTCGTTTCAATTAAAATCGGAATGAACTGTTACGGAAATATCTGAAATTTATTGGAATGACAGTGGTGCCATCTGTCGAAAATTGGTTGTACCTACTCAGAAACCTTCGCGGGCTCATGCACAACGCCTTTTCTAAAGATCGTCACGTGATCAAATGCATAGTTTACGATTCTATAAAGGACATACGGACAAACATTAATTTTTTTATATAAAGATTTAAAAAAAGTGTATTCGGAGAAATATGTTCCGTATTGGTTGACCATTAATAACAATGAAGTAATGTCAAAACAAGTTGTTAATTTTTGGGCGACAAATGTTGACATAGGACTTGGGTAAGCGTCTGCAAGTCGAATTGAAAAAAGACAGTTTACTGGAAGCCGAAGCATAGGTAATATGATATTTCTTGTAGTTATATCGGCGGTATGAACTTGAAAACCGAAGCCAAAACCTGGATGAAATAATTTTTCAAGCCGCTCTGAGGACTTGACAGAAATTTAACTCAAAATACTTATTTAGTTTTTTGGAAAGATAATGTCATTGCTACTTACTGCTGTGCTAGGGCACACTAATATTTTTGCAGAGGCTTTTGTTGGTAAGACGTAAAGAAGGCAAGAAAAATGTCTATAGCATTTGGCAAAAATTTTGCCACAGAAATGAGAAGCGATTGTTACACACACACACACCAACTTCTTTTTCTGCAACTTTTGCAAGAGTAATATGAGAAGTATTCAATTCGAAATGACGGTGAACACATGCACATATAATTTAAAATTCTAGTATGAAGAATGACAAGCAGCCTCATTAACTCCTTTATGACCCTCGTTGCATGATGACCAAGTTGGAACTCATAAAGCATAGAGCGCCTCTAAACTAAATTTTTTTTATCATTAATTAAAACGTGGAAATATTAGCTTTCGATTAATACTGCGCAAAATTTCTAAATAGTACAAAAATCAATGAAGCTATGAACATTTCAATTAAAGCAACTGAAAAAGATCAAAACTTTCTTACCACCCTAATAGTAGTTGTAAATATTGTGATATCTATTTTTAATATTTGAAATATTATCTAAATATTATTTTCTACTAGGGAACCGAAGAGGTTAACGGAAGTCTACACGCTTACCGTGCTCGGAGGGAGGTTTTTCATAATAACGAGTAAGTACAGAATAGTCGCTATTCATAGAAGACCAGAAACTTAGCTTTTTTTGCTGAAATGAAATCTGATTTATAAGCACATTTATAGTTCTATATATGGATATCCATGATGCCAGCAAACCGAAAGGGTAATTGTGTAATTGTAGCGTAAAATATCATTGCTCGCGTGGTAAGTATAAACCCCCAGATTAAAGTTTTTGAATATCTATTCTTCTTTTTCCTTCTGCTCTTGGGTTAAGCTTGACTTTGTTATGAAATGCGATTTTTTTATTGGTTTCTATAATGAATCTNTGAAAAAGATCAAAACTTTCTTACCACCCTAATAGTAGTTGTAAATATTGTGATATCTATTTTTAATATTTGAAATATTATCTAAATATTATTTTCTACTAGGGAACCGAAGAGGTTAACGGAAGTCTACACGCTTACCGTGCTCGGAGGGAGGTTTTTCATAATAACGAGTAAGTACAGAATAGTCGCTATTCATAGAAGACCAGAAACTTAGCTTTTTTTGCTGAAATGAAATCTGATTTATAAGCACATTTATAGTTCTATATATGGATATCCATGATGCCAGCAAACCGAAAGGGTAATTGTGTAATTGTAGCGTAAAATATCATTGCTCGCGTGGTAAGTGGTAAGGAAAAATTAGTAGACCTGTCATAAGATAACGTAAAATAAATGAGTTCTCCATTCAATGAGGATATAATGCACACAGCTTCAAACGAAATTTGATAAAAATTTATTTAAAGTTTTTATTTATTTTTCTCTTAATGTTTTTTTTGTTGCTTGACTTAAATATATTACAGGAGGATTTTTGTATACGCTGATTTAGATAGAAATATGTTCAGAAAAACAATTGGAAATTTTTGGAATTTCTTAAAAAATTTTTTGCTTTTACGGCCTTATGCGACGTAACAGAAGATGAAATCAGTTTTTTCATAGAATTATCTCTTTTTGATAAAAATTACATTTTATTTAATTTAGAATTAAAGCCACAACAAATATTTATTTACTGCGACATACAAATGGCGAATTTTTCGCCATTTCCAGTTTGGTGATTGACTGTGAAATGACTAATTTTTATCATGTGACCGAATATGTGTTAATATTAAAAATATTATTAACAAGCGAATTACTGGTATTTCGTAACAGACACCGCAATATTACTTACAATGACTGTAAATTATGAAATATTTATCTCTTTTAACATATGTATATATCTAATTTGTGACGACAGTTAAGAATTGAATTTCTTATTAGATATGGTTTGAGGGTGGTCGAAATAAGCAAAAAAACATAAACATATGTCCGATTATTGGTCTTTTCTGCGGTAAAGGTACTCTAATATTTTTGTATTTTTTACTAGTTCTGGTTTATTTGTTTGCAATTGTTGCATGGGCATCTTATCCTATGGAAATAAAGCATTCATTTAGAAGATGCCCTAATAATGATTGTTACTATTAGTTATTTAAATACTAAAAATTGCTCCTCTTATAGTGGTAGGCCAATAAATTGACACATTTGGTTTTTTGTTTTTCTAATATTTTTGCTTTAAGTGCTTTTAATTTTTGATTTATTATTATTGACATATTCTTTGCAGTATGTTTTTTAAATATATTCAAAAAATTTTGTATATTAATATCCTAAATGCAACTATTTTACGTAAGTTTGATTCAAGGTGCCATGCTAAAAGTTGAAAATTGGGAGCCCAATGTCATAACTGGCATCATCGTAAAAATACTGCCAATTTTTTAACCGAATTGCGAATTGTACGTAATTTTCAAAAGGAAATATGAAAAAGGAAGATATTAGTTGATTCCGTTAAATAAAGACTGTCAAAATAGCTTTATACTAAGCATTCTAGTATAAAATTAGTAGAATTAATCAAAAATTTTTGAAAAGTATATTTTTGTTTTTTAGGGAAATGTGAACTTTTATTTGAATAGTTTTTGTAACATTTTTCGTTGTTACGATTAATTAGAGTACCAAAACTGTACTAAATTCTAATTTTTATCATATGGTAATGCCGGTTAAAATGGATAACGCCAATTGCATTGCTACCGTTACAATTTAATTGGAAGGTTTCCTTTGGTTTAACAACTTGTGCGTCAATAATTTCTTAAATAATGGAACGAGCAGCTAAATTAGAAAGAAATCTGGACGACGAGACGGCTATTCTGGTTTTTGACATAATAAGAAATGTTCTTGATACTGAAGAAATGGATTGGACTACACAATCAAGTAGGAAAATAAATCAATTTGTCCGTTAATATAAAAAATTTTATTTCTAGCATGGAAAGAGTATCCGAAGTGGCTGATAAATGATAATTCATCAAAAATTTTGACTTCCTCGAAACAACATAAATGCCCACCTTCTGTAAAAAAGATTGAGTTTTGTACAGAAGTTGACAACTTTAGCGTTGCTTGTTCTAAAAATTGTTTTGGAAATGATAATTTTTTGCGTAGTTCAACAAAAGGTAAAAAAATTGTAGAAAATAATGTGGCACGAATAAACTTAAACATATATCGCAAGAAGACATGCGCATTCTGCAAGAAAAATAAGGAATCGAAGTAAGTTCTTCCGTAATGATAACAGTATTCTTAATTATGAAGATTTTTAAGTTCTAATTTTGCTTTGCACTTTTGATTTGAATAAGAATATTGAAATGAGCTTTGTATAGCTCTTACATTTTCTAATAGCATAGTACACTTTTTCCACCATTTAGTTTAATGTTGACAAAGTTAATATTTTATGCACATGTACGTTTTAAATGAGTATTAAATAAGGGTACTCTTATTTATGTACGTTTTCAGGAATAACTCATAGAATGTTTGTAGTATTTACTTCGTGTAAGGAATATTCCATGGCAAATACATTTTTTCAATAGAGGAAAAAAAATCCTTTAAATACATTTGAAAGCTTAGCTTGATTTTCATATTCTATAAGAAATTCAAAAGAATATAAGAATAGAACAATCTATGTATTGCTGTTCGCGATTGTGTACATAATTTTTTTTCGGATGCATTTTTTTAAGGTGATCCCTAATGTTGAATAGTGTGCAGCGTAATACCTAAAGTGGACTATTATCAATATAAATTTTAGGTAGATACAGGAAAAAATTCCGATGGTATTGAAACACAAATATACATTTACCTGCTTTTCAAATAATGAATCAATTTGCCCCGATTATATGATTAGTATTTTATGCAATTTGCTGTTTTTGGAGTTTGTAATTAAAGTGTTTATTATCTGTCCGATGTTGTCTACTTTTTTGACTGTATGGTTCTTGGCAGGCTGTCGATTTGTTGCTTGGTTCCTTTTAATTTGCACAGTTTATGGCATCGTTTTTTTTTAGTTTTAAAAATTTTTTTGCAATTCAAATGATTCTGGATGTTACGTTAAGGTAGTATTCTAATCTAGTTTGGTATATTTTACTGCGTTTTGCGATTACCTCCTCGAGTTCGTTAGTTTTGGTTTCCCTTAGCAAAAATTTATTGTGTACGTAGTGCGGTGCATTGTTTATTGCTCTGATTATTTTCGCTACTTTCTACAGCTGGATATCGTAAATCCAGATTGGTCTTCTAATGCTTTTGTATATTGCTATATTTGTGCTCAAGCTAAGTTTTGATTTTCTGTTAAGAAACTAATATATTTTTTTGAAGATCAGTTTTATTTGTTCTTTATTTTTGAATATGACGATATCCAAGTTGTTAGTCTTCGATCCAGGCTATGCCCAGGTATTTAATTCCGTTAATCAATATGACCTGTTTATCATTAATTTTAATCGGTTTACATGCCTTTTTTTTGGGGTGAAAATAATCTGCTCCATTTTATTTTGGTTTTTTTTTTTATGTTACATTTGTTTGTTTTCTTTACTATTTTGTATAAATGTAGTTGTGATTTCGCTGTGTACAATAGGTAGAAGATGGCTCCTAGCACACTTTCTTGAGGGACTCTTGCTTTGATTTAGTAAGTTTTACTGATGCAGTTGTTGTACACTATTTGAAATTCTCTGTTGGTGAGATAGCTGTGTAATATATTATAACATTTTTCAATTAGAGGTTCTTTAACTTTGACTTTATCAAATGCCTGATTTATATCCAGAAATAGTCCGACGCAGTATTGCTTATTTTCCACTGGATTCTTTAATTTTGTTGACGATCTTGAGTATTTGCTCAATGGAGCTATGCTAGTTTCTGAGCCTGAATTGGTAAGTAGATATGATATTGTTTTTGTGATTTTGGAGTTTTCCTGGCAGCAGTTTATTAAAAAGTTTTGAGAGGGTCTTTCCCCGGGTTTGAGATGTAGAAAATATTTGCTAGTTACCAATGAGTTGGAAAATAATTTAGACGGAGGATTCTGTTGAAAATGAACATAACTCCAATTTTTCCGTTAAGGAGCAATTCTTTTATTAGTTGTCCGGTGATTTTGACATTTTCTGTAGCTTTGGCTGTGAATTTGATTTCCGGTTTTTTTTTTTAAAGTATTAAACCTTTTGCAGGTTCCGTATTTAGTAGGTAGGTAGTGGTTTAGCCATTCTGTGAATTCATATATTTTGGCTTCTTTCAGCTTCTAATTGTATTCTAAGTTTTAGATTACCTGGTTTAGTTCAGTTTGTGTTTGCGGNGTCCGGTGATTTTGACATTTTCTGTAGCTTTGGCTGTGAATTTGATTTCCGGTTTTTTTTTTTAAAGTATTAAACCTTTTGCAGGTTCCGTATTTAGTAGGTAGGTAGTGGTTTAGCCATTCTGTGAATTCATATATTTTGGCTTCTTTCAGCTTCTAATTGTATTCTAAGTTTTAGATTACCTGGTTTAGTTCAGTTTGTGTTTGCGGTGATCTTATTTTTTGCCAGTGTCTTTTTTCTTACTTTTTAGCAGCTACAGGCTCTGATGATCTTGTGACTGTCTGCGCTAATATAATTGGGATATGTAGGGCTTGTTGGCAAAACCTTCACTCACACACCCATAAAAAGTTTAATTAGGTTACTCCAGTTTATTAGTAACGAATGCAGGGCGCTGCTACACGTATTTTTTAGGGAGAAGTTCGCCTCGCTAGCCAGTGCCAGTGTCTGTTATATTTTTGGACAGCCACAAGGAGATTACCTGATCTGTAGATTAGATGCTGGAGAATGAGTTCATGGTGCTTTTATTCGTCAGGATAATCCCATAAACAATTATTTAAAGTCACTAGGAAATAATCGGGTTGTGCAACTATATACTGCATATGAAAGTGTCAAAACTTGCTATTTACTTGAGGATTAGAATTAAAAAACAGCCCAAGAAGGTGTTTATGACATGAGAGTAAAATGTCATGTTCATCCTGAAAGGCTAAAAAGTAGACGTAACCACTTACTTAGTCAGAGATACCCATAAAGTACGAAAGGAGTAGATCTTTCAACTTACAAGCAATGACTCGTTGGTGCGGAAGCTAGTTAAGTTAATCCTAGTGAGTGTGATGATTGGTGTCTGGTCCGATAAGAGGTTGACAGTTTTGGCGTTGAAGAGATGCGGGTGTAAGCCCTTAGATAGTCTGAAATCAATGATATCCGGTCTTTTGCGCCTGTCTACTGGCCAATGTGTTTTTTACCAAAGATACTGTTTAGATTATTTGTGTATATTGCTTTTACAAAATGTTTTGCTGCTGCTAGAAATTTGTTTCCTAGTTTGGTAAATTATTAAATTGTCCTTTGTCTATATTATATTTTGGTACGCAATATACAGCTCTGATTTTGATGGATCAGTCCATTTCAATAAGGCAGATTGCAGTGTATTAAATTTCTTTCGTTTGTGTATTATTCAGAGAGTGGTGATTGAATCTATTTGTGATTAGTATAATTGTGCCTCCGCCCGTCTTTTTTGAGTGATTGCCCATGCTGTTCTTATTAGTTATCTGCGTTTTCGAGATTAGCATTATATCGTTAATATTTATATTTAAAATTTTTTCTAGTTTGAGTTTGTGTTTGGAAAGTCTGTGTCTTCCAATGTGTTATTTTGATCTTTTTCATTTGATGAGTGTGTTTAGGGTCTCAGTTTGGCTATTTATGATATTTTGGATTTGCTTCATGGTTGCTCGTTGTTTCGTGGCCGTTAGTTTTTTTTGCTATGTTTGCATATGTGGGTGCGCCTCTTTCAAAAGTTAGTACTTGTGTTGGTTATATTTAGGCTATTTTAATTGGGAGGGTGTTTCTAGTGCAGTTGTAGTTGTGAGTGTTGGGTATGGATTTATTATGTTTGGTATGGTCATGCAAACTGGACAGGCTTTGTAGTTAACCGTGTGTTTGCTGCAAAAGTTACTAAATATTTGTCATTGGATTTTTCCTTTTTCTTACTGCACGCTAAGGTTTGATGAGCTTCTCCGCATGAAGCACACATGTTCTTGAGTTTACAGTATGCTTTGGAGTGACCTAATTCTTGGGAGCTTACCGGCGTAGTGATAGAAATTGTTGGTGCTACTTCGGCAGCATTTAGCCACTTACGTCTGTTTTTGCATGTCACTATTTGAAAATAGCGTTCTATTACTTGTAACTGTTGATTTCGGATCCTCTTTGTGGCCAGTTTGTATTTTCCTCTTTTCGTCTTTCTTCGGAGAAGTAATTCGAGCACACATATTTTTACCATATTTGTTCCTTACATTTTTATTAATGTTTTTTCTGCCTGTATCGATCATGAACATGCGGGAGAGTTCGAATTGCCGATTTTTTGCTTCCTCAAATTACAAATAACCACTTTTTACACTGAAGGCGGCCACGGTTTGCACTTTAACCTTGAGTTATTTAATTTCTTTAAACACATCTGTTCGCTGCGGCTGTTTGAACGTAAATTATTATAGATATTCGTTATGAAAAGATAAACTTGTAAATTAGTTTAAAATTTAAAATATTTTCTTCCATTTCACAATCGTTCGATATCTATTTTAGTGTTCCATTTCTCAGTTTTTTCATCCTTTTTCCACATTCAAATTGCTTATCACTATTTACTTTTAATAATTATATTAAANGTTCGCTGCGGCTGTTTGAACGTAAATTATTATAGATATTCGTTATGAAAAGATAAACTTGTAAATTAGTTTAAAATTTAAAATATTTTCTTCCATTTCACAATCGTTCGATATCTATTTTAGTGTTCCATTTCTCAGTTTTTTCATCCTTTTTCCACATTCAAATTGCTTATCACTATTTACTTTTAATATAATTATTAAACCCATGAATAACGAGACCAAGATCAAAAGCGACACAGGAGAAATATTAATGCAAATTTTTACAAGTAGATATTCTGTGGCTTCTAGTTTATATTATAATTAAAATTTCAATATAATTATATTGACATAATTGAAATAATGAATTTTTAACGATCATATATCTTAGGGAAGGAAAGTAATGAAGTAATAGGTTGTTGGTTTTTGTTTTAATTGTTTGTATGATTCTTTTTCAGAGCTTATTGCAGTTCGCATAATTTATTTGAAAATGGAATTTTAACATGCCCTATTCTTCAGCAATGTATTTGCAATATTTGTGGCAGAAAAGGACATACGTAGTATGACAAATTTATTTTATTATAATAACTTATTGTTGTATTCTTTTTCTGTAGCAGTCATTGTCGACAAAATAACTCTAAGGACAGCATATTAAAGATGATCAATCGCTTCAATATTATGAAATGTAATTGATTGGTGCAAAAATTATTGGGAAACGTAGGAATTACTATGCGAAAGATTGTTATTTTTTAAGGAAGTTAAGACCATATAATATTTTTCTTGCCATGAAATGGTGTTTTTTATATAAGATAATTAGACTAAATTTGAAATGTTACTTTTTTTATATGAAATATTTGTTTCTAGTATTCAATTTGTAGCAAAAGAAAACCCTAACTGCTATAAAATAAATTTGGAAGTACTGTATTTTTACTGTATTTTTTAAATTAAGTTAAATAAATTGTTGGTTCAAAAAGTATTCAATAGCAAAAACCAGTGAATAGTGTTTCAAGATTGGAAGAATATTTTGAAATTAATGAGTGATGTAAAGATTATCTTGATAAATTTTTTGCTTTGAAGTAAAAATTGAAATTTTAAGAAAATTGATGCCTTTTTGTCTACTATTTTTATATATTTGAAACTTTTTATTTAGTGTTCCAGATGTGTAATGGGTTACTTGAAAAATAATTGTATACAATTTATTTGTAAAGAACAACCACAGAAAAGCATTTAATAACCACTGCTATTATTATCAATTTAAATAAGTTATTATTTTTTAAAGATATTTTTTGATAATATGCGGACAATTTTTAGAATGGAGAGAATTTTTCGTTTAATGTGAGCTTCAAGTTTTCTTGTAGAATTTTGTCTATAGCATTCCATAAGACAGTACAACGGAAGAAAAGTGATTAGAAGTACATGGATTGGGAAACACTCGTTAATTACTTTTAAACAAAGATTTGTAAAACTTTTGCAATTCGAGCATTAATTTCAGTTTTGTTAAAATGTTCCTAAGTGTAACAACAGTTCGATTTATTTTCGTATATTTTCAACTTTTCCTTACATTTTCTAGTAGTTACAGAGAAAAGCGTAGTCCTGTATTCATTCGAGGAAGTGCGATTGGTGTAAGTGTTATTTTTTAAATGATGCTTGTGCTAAAATTGAGTTAAATATAAATATATATGTGATATAAAAGTCTATTAGGTTAAAAGATTCATGATTTGAGGAAAAAAAATTGTACTTATATACTTACGTGTTCATAATATAGTTTCAAATAGGATCTAGATGCGAACAAAGGTGGTATGCTTTTTTATACTAATTCATAGTCAGTTCAGCATTGAACTATAATTACTCAAGCATTTCATTGAACAATTTTGTATTCTGTTTTGCAAAACTTAAACTAGGAATCTTTTGGTAATATCAGAAAAAATTAAGTTATTGATTGCAGCTTTTATTCCGCCTCGCAGCGTAGGACCTCTACATAATATTTACAGATATTATTGAAATATCCGAATAGATTAATTACATTTTCGTAATAGTTTCGATACTTTTAAGTAGTTTTTATCAACTTGGTATTACCCTGAATATATATTTGTGCCTAAGAGTGTCGTTCGTGATCTTATCGTGAAGTTTTGGAAAGAGTTTTAGGGTAGTAAACGTGAATGAATTTACATGAGAATTGTTGATTTAGAATGAGTAAATGGGGTGCGTTCCGCTGGTGTAAAAATAATTTGGGGAGGAGTGGGCGGTACCTACCACTTTACGATTGTTAAAATTGAGCAGTGTATAATATTAAATTAAAGCTGTTGAGTGTTATTTCATAAAATATTTTTTTCTTCTGTAAGAAAATTTATAATCAATAATTTATATGACTTTCTAATTTGTGTAGTTGATACCGGAGCTGATTTTTCTTGTAAATGATTTACATATTTCATGGGAACTCAATTTCAATTTTCTATATTCAAATGTTATACGGGTCTTGATTTGAAATGAATAAAATGAATCAAATTTTAAATGGGACAAAGTATAAATTTTCAGGTAAATAAAAGAAATGAAAGAAAGAAATAAGATTCCATAAATAATTACAAAAAATCAGTGATAACTGTGGAAAAGGGTGCTGAAGTTTTTAAGCTACCAAATTGTATGCATCTAGCAATTAATTTCTAGAGATGTTTCTCGCTATTAATGATTAATATGCGACAAGAAGACAACACGTTTCTCGACATTCTCAATGCACTAAGAATTGAAGAATTACTTGTAGAGCATATGAAAGATATTTTAGAACATCACTGATGACTTCACGGGAAAATTTTGGAAAGAAAATGTTTTAAGACTATGCAACTAGAACTAAAGTTGAAACGCATAATACAGCTGTAGTTGAACATTTTAAACCTAAAGGTGTTGAAATGATTATAGTTTAAACACTATATCGTATTATAGATTCTCGTGAGACAATAAGATGATTCTCAAAGAAATTAATAAGGCTGGTGGTTTTAAAAAGGAAATTACAATTTTTGATGGTGCTAAAGTCATGCTTCGTTCTTATGTTGACATTTAAAAAAGGTTTTGTGAATGGATCTATTGGCAATATAGTGGCAATTAATTCGCAGATCTTTCAAATTTCTTTGTTAAAGGTCAATTATATGTAAAGCTGAGTAGATTTAGATTTTTAGACGGATTAAAAATAGAAAATATTAATCCAGTACAATTAACAGGCAAAAACCCATGCGATGTTGATGCTCTTAAAGAAATAGACGTCTGAGAAAACTATATCCTGTACTTTAAAATTGATCAATTTAAAAAACAAAATATACTTTAAAAAGTTTTAAAATAGATAATTTTTATGAATAAAATGCACTAAAAAGTAAAAAATAAAATTTTCTTTCGCAGTAATGTACACAAAAAAAGTTTCATTGGAAAATAAGAAATACTAGAACTCAGATTATCTTAAGATTGAGTGCATTAACAATATTTTAAAACTATATTATCTCGCTTAAAAAACCCTAAATTGACACAATTGATTGATGTTTAGCAATCTAAAATGTTTAAATTTAACAATTCATCCATTGCAGTAGGTAGTTGCATTAAACTGCACATTTATTTTTTTTTGTGATTATGTAAATATAATTTTTATGCAAGTTTTAATATTTAAAAAGACTTTTTTATTATGCCATAAATAGAAAGCAAACAGTGGAGAGTGAATTACAATCAGTAATTAGAAAATTAGGCAGAATATAATGCAACAATTAGGGCGTTGTTGAATCGTTTTTAGTTCAAATTTATTACGTAGCTCTTATTTAACTTCTATTTATGATTTTTCAGTCCTTATTTTTAAATTGAGTGTTTTGTTTGTTTACAAAGTATTTGCTGGTAATAGCAGTTCCGTTAGATTTGGGACCTAAAAATGTGTACTTGGCATTTAATTTCGAAGCAAATTATGCTCTTCCATACAACCAAACGCATAGGGATCTAATAGATAAGGTAGGAAATTGAGAGCTCTAGTACATACATATATAAAATTATTTGTTTTCAGTGGGACTTGGATGGCTTTAGAGAAGGAATCAAAAATAATGTTACTTCAATTAATTTAAGACCAACTAGAAGTTTATATAATCGGAGATACTTTTATAGAAGCTTGATTGATCTTTTTCGCAAATTTGGATTTAATGGAAGGGTCTGCCTTCTGAGAACTATATGTGAACTTGCTTCATATTCTTTAAGTGAACATAATGGTGTTTTTGGGACTCTGTTGCATATATGTTTGTTGTAAGTATATTGTCATTAGCTTTAAGTGTTTTAAAATTTATTTCGATTATAATAGAATATTTTTCACTCACAATTAAAAATAAATTTAAAAATATATATATTTTTTTGAATCAAAGTAAATTAAAAACGTCAGCTTTTGTTTACTAATTAAATCATTTTATGCATTTCACATATTTTAAAATTGACGTCTAAATGAGAAAACATAGGAAACGCGAACTTAATTTTTCAAACAATGTGTATATGCTAATAATAATAATAAAGCTCAATTAAATAGAGAGAAAACCACCGTAAATGAATTAATAATGAATGAATGAATGATATAATTTTCTATTTCAAGCAAATTATAAATTAGGATCTGTATATCCAATTGA
>JXPE01006348.1:0-10789 GCA_001015215.1 Holcocephala fusca
TAAATGTAACTTTTGGGTCTTCTACTATTGTAGTTTTGATCACATCAGATTCCATCATCAATTAGAAAAATGTTTTCGAGCTGAGCTTAGATTTTGAAAACTAAAAATCCTTGACCTGTTAGACTTAGTAATAATTTAACTTTTCATTATGTTTTTAATTTGAAATAATAGTCAGAAATATCCCGAAAATATTATTAAGAGTTTCATTTAACTAGTTACGAGCCATTATTTTAAAAAGCTACTAGTTGAATGAAGTTTTGTTGAGAAAGGAAACGTTCTCCAAACTTCTTGATACGAGTCCAATGTGAAGAATGAAGTTATAGTTTGATATTAGAATTTTGTGAATAACTAAAAAATTTATTTCATAATGGTAAAGGCGTATGTCCTTGCGGTTTCATTATTGTTTTCTAGATAACATGGTGTTGGTTTTTGTCTATGCTATTTCCGAAATGTTAACATGGTTTGTGTTTTCGCTTTACTTAACTTAATGTGACATAAAATGTAATCAAAGAACTTCTTTAAAAGGAAAGAGTTTTGTGCTGTTCTTCGTTTTTCCCACATTGATTGGAAAAACAATTAAAAATTTTATTTCTAAAACAATAGGAAAATCAATAAATTTTTAATGTTAATTAAACCATGAAACATAATTTGGAAAAATGGGAACATAATTTTGAACAATTGAAAAAATAGTAAAAAATATTCAATAGGCTAATGAAAACTTTGGGGGCATATAAATACGAGGTTGTTTCATAGTTCTTCACTTGAAAACTCTAAGAGGAAGTAAGTTCATCATGTTATCAAACAATTTCTTCTTTTTGGTTTGTTTGGCTATATGCCTTATGATTACTGAATCCATGGGTGGTAAGAAATTTTAATATCAGATTGATAAGTTCAGAATAGGTGTAATTTTTTAAGGACTTGTGGACAGTAGTATTGATGCTATTTTGGATCCGGTTAGAAATTCAATAAAAAGTGCTGTAAAGAGTGCAATTCCACTTTAATGGATGCTGTTTTTAGATAAAATTTTGATAATTTGGTTGTTTTTTTGGATTGGTATGATAGTTTGGATGTAATATAAACTTTAAGATTTCAATTGTTTTTACTTTTTTTCCTATATCTTTAACCCTTTAACGTAAATTACGACTATAGCTGCAGATTTTTGGTACTCCCAGAAGTAAATTATGGTTGTAGTTGCAACACATATTTCTTCTAAAAAATCAATAAATAAGTATTTTCAATAGACACAAATTTTGGGGTAAATATAAAAATAAGAGTAGTTCCACATTCATATTAAAGCAGGAATTTATAAAACACAAGGCACAATTGAAAAACACAAAAAGGACTTTGTTAGTCCTTTCTATTGTTGTCAGGATGGTAATAAACTATCGGATACACGCGAGTCTTTGTACCACAATCCCTCAATTAATATGTCTTCATATATAATTTACATATGTCGAACTGAATGGTACATAAGTAAATACGATACAGTGCCCAGATAATTAGTAGGATCTGTAAGTAGTTCCTAGTTGATTCAATGAGAAAGCTATCTATTTTCTTAGTGTATTTAATATGGTAAAAAATTTAGATAGAAAAAAATTCAAACAAGGGAATCTGCCTTATGAATCTTGCAGGTGCTTCCTAGCACTTTCTTCTAATATGATCATAAATTGTGTGGATCTATCCTATTTAAGTTTTCAAGAGAATGATATCAGTGGTATTATTAGGTTTTTTAGTTTTTTATATATTTAAAGTGCGGAAATATAAGTTCGCGTGCGTAGATTTTAGGTTAAACTTAATAGTCCTGCGTTAAAATCTCAATATAAAACACTCCTATATTTGAAATTACCTCAAAAATTGAAAACAGTGAAAGAACACTCGATATTGATGACATTTTCTTGGATTTAGAACAGTCAAATTTTGATAGTAGTGACAGTAGTAGTGATTCGAATATTGCGCAAACGAAACGCCAATCAAAAGTTAATGGTTTGAATACACTCGATGAGGAATTTTATGCACACAGTGCTGAAGATGATAGTGTGAGGATAGTGTGATGATACTGAAGATGAAGAACAGAATTTCGCTGACGAAGATCAGGATATATGGTATGGGAATACGGGTGCAATAACAAATTTTAACTTTGATAAGAGTAAATACGATATTCAATCAAAAGCAGCTTGCAAATCTATCCCAAGGGACATTTTTAATAAGATTTTCTCAGAAAATGTAGTTAAAAGAATTGTACGTGTAACGAATAAATATGGAGTGGATTATTTTAATAGAAAATGTCTTTAAGAAGAAGATTTGTAAAGGTAAGTTTTGTTCTCACCAATTTAGAAGAAATAATGAAATTATTTCTTATAGATTCTACTAATTATCTGGGCGCTGTATCCTATTTACGTATCCTATTTGCTAACTACAAAGCGAAAGAAAGGCACCTTCCATACGTGATCTCTTTAGCAAAGATCCTCTCTACTATTCAGCAATATTTTCATAAACGATGTTAGAACGTCATTTTCAACAATTATTACGATGTCGTAATGGACACTATATTGGAAAAGCAAATATTAATAAAATGAAATAGGCGGATCAAACATACTAGTACCACAAGGTAAAACATATTGTCTATCATTGGAGTTGGACTCCCTGAGGCTGTGAAGGTAGCTAGAATGCTAATAAAATTCTGTACGTTCGGGTGGCTCTGGGAAGTGGGCAAGCTATTGACCTAGAGTAAAAAAGAATTTATTATTCTGTACCCAATACAAGGTAAGGTTTTTTCGTATCCAGGATTTGTTGTCTGTTCCCTTTTAGTCTGCCTAGACATTTGGATATCTACTATGGTATATTTTTTTAAAAAAACGATTGTACCCCATGATGTGTTATATTTGGGAATTTTCTGGGTGCCAGTGCGGTAATCATTTCGGTTTGTTCTTATCTGTCCCAAAACTAAAGCCTAGTTATAATTTAAGGGCTTGGTAATTTTCCTCTATAATTGCCTCTTTTTGCAGGGAATAGTTTATAGCTTCTACCATGCTCTTGCTGTAAATAAATGCATTTTCATTTTATGGTCATGTAGATGACTATAATCTTGGGTTTATATTCTATGGCTTCAAGATGTAGATATAGTAATATTAATATCGGGCCTTAGTTTTATTCTACCTGTGGTGGTACCACAATTATTTTGGAGCCATCTGTATATGTTTGGAGCTTGTCTGCCGTTTTGTTCCCATGCTTTTGGTGTATTTTTCTATGCCTCTTAAGAAGATATAAGGTTCTATTGGCTTTTTGGAGAGCGGTGTTTTTACTATTTGACGTCTTTCTTGGGGATTGATTTGGATTGCTGATTCTTGGAATAGAAGGATTGCTAGAGAGTTCAGAATAGGGAAATTATTACATACTATGTTTCATAAACTATTTAACTTATATATTTTTTTGATTCTTTGTAGTCAATTCCTGTTCTTATTTAAAATGGTTGTTATGATCTTGTGATGCGATCTCTTTCTTGTCATTTGGGTTTTGTTGGCAAAGATGTTGACAGTAGCGTCAGTATTCTATCCCAGATGAAAGGGATATCGAATTTTAAAAGTAACGCTTCTGTCGGTGTAGACTTTAGGTATCGTGTGATGTTTCGAGCTAATTTGTTTATATCCGTCTTGAATTTAGAATTGTTTTCAGTTCGTAGTCAGTGACTAGGATAACATTCTGATGACACTGATAAATATCAGTGTAGTTCCTATCTTACTTATTAATTTAGGAAGAGTTCCTTTATCTTGTGCCTTGATGGATTTTATAGCCAGGTTTTTTATTTTTTTGAAGTTTTGTCCTTATTACGTTTATGTGTAGACTTTAGTTTAGTTTGATTCTGAAATATAGTCCTAGTATCTTTATAATTTTTTGAATTGCAAAATTAGTGTTTATCATAGATCGTAAAATGGAAAAGGATTAATTTATAAAGGGTATATATTCTCTCTTTTCTGTGGGTAGTACTGATCCGTTTACTTACACCAAGCCTATATTATTACAAATTCATTTCTGAAAATGTCCTCGGATTTGTTGGGATCTGTAGTAAGTATTATGTTGTTTGCGTACATATATGTGTTTGGTTTGATTTATGTCTGCTAGTTTTTTGGATATTCCATGTATGTACACATTGAATACTTGTGTAAAGATAGGGAATTCTTATGGGTTTGAATTTTCTAATTTAGGTGCTCTTGGATGCATGCGCATTGAGTCGAATCTAAAAGGATCGGGAAGAATAGAATCTTACTATGATTTTAGCATAGTTTTTATCTATTCCCCATTATAGAATTTGCATTATGATTGCAGTGTGCTTACAATAAAAGTAGAATGGTTCAAAATTTTGTATTTCATTCTTCTGCAGGGGTCATATAAATCTTCTCTGCATCATATGTTCTTCTAAAGCAAGAATTATTAAGAAAATAGTAGTTCAATAAGTTCATAGAAATTTTTACAAATTAATTTAATTTTTTTCTTATTATTTTTAAAATAAATTATTGTCCTTCGTTGATGGGAATGAAATAAAAATAATATCACTTTAAGGATTTATGATAACAACCTTCAAACTAACCAGGTTCAGGGTATATTAAGACAAGTGATGATTATGAATAATATACAATCCTCCTCCTCCTATTCTCTTGTCGAGGGAAAATACTAGTACTATTTCCAATTAATCCAAGTAAATTTAATCCTTTAATAAGTTCTGGTCACAATTAATTCATTTTATAGATACGTTCTTGTTTGTCTTCTTAGGTAATTAATCGCTTAAAGGTAAAATAAGTAGATTTTGATAGAAGATTTCTAATGACTTACAAGGCATACGTAGTTAAGTTATCCGATTAAGAGAACAAAAACGAAATTACGAAATTAATTTTGCTTTTTATCGTAATATCTTGTTGACTTGTGATTTCTAAAAGTATACAATTGTAAGATTAATTAAATCCTAAGTTAAAGCTTATTTCGTTCTTCTTATTTTTTTTTTTAAGCTTTTACATAAAAGTAGAAGATAGAAGAAAAATTTTACATCTTAATCATTTTATTTCATTTTCATCTTGGGTACTATTATCGCATTTTAATTTTCTCTTAATTACTGTCTTAGTTGAATGTTAAATGAATGTTAAATGTTGAAATATCAGAAAAATTGTGAAAATAAATCTACAGAGGATTATACTGATACCAGCACCACCATAAGAACCACGATTATAAGGACCATCATTACCAGGACCACCATCATCACCATCATCTACATCATTATTACCACCATCCCCATCATCACCACCATCATCACCATCCCCATCACCACCACTATCATCACCATCACCACCATCGCCATCATCATTACCACCATCATAACCCCAAAGAAACTTCTTCTTTAATCAGTTGGATGACAACAAATTAAGTTTTAGTTTTAATGACGACCATTTAATATTCATCTTCTATTTTAAAATCCAATGGAAAAGTTTTCCCAAAACTTTTGCTGTTATCAAGAAATGAACTTGTCATCATCATCATCTTGTTGATTTTCTTTAATTCTTTCGTTTGAGTTTTATAAAAGAATAGACCACAATATTTAACTTGTTAAGTTATGAGGAACTTTTAAAATATTGTCCATAGTTAAAATGTAAATTTTAATGAAAGTAGATTAAGTTTATGAGCCGTAGAAGATTGTAGAAGTAACAATAATAGCCATATGATCTACAACACTGTGTAAAATATTTAAGATAGAAAAACTAAAGTTATGTTATATCCTTTGCAGTTTATTGTACATAAAATTTATAAGATAAATGTCTAGAGAATATTGTTGTCATTCAACAAAATAGAAGAGTGGTAAGCAATTTTTCTTTTGGCTATCAAAATGGTCATAAGAAGGATAACAAGTTTATAGGAGTTTTATGTTTGTGTTAGTTAGCTAGGACACGAAAAAATATAAATAAAAGAATAGAAGAGCAGTTTTGTAACCACTAAAAATGTGTTTTAGACGAATAAAAGATAAATCTAGACCAAAAAAAAAAACATTTCTCCTTTTACTTACGATAGGATTTTTCTCTGAAAAACAAAAGGATTTCCACCTAATGTTATTGCTTATTTCCTTTGAGAACAATTTCTTTCTTCTCGAAGAAAATTTATTTTTAAGAGAGATCTTATAAGAAATTTCGTTAAAATTATGTTGTAAGAAATTTTGTATAAGAACCTCATAGACTTAACCTGATTCCTTAGGGTATAATTTTTATTATAGCTTTAAAGTGAATATTGCAAAACCTTAAGTGGTTGATATCTTGAGCGAAGAAAACCTAAAAAGAATCTCTTTTAGAAATTGTAAAGAATTTTGATCGCTTCCTTTTTATATTTTCTTATTGTCCAATAGATTTCCTCTTACACAGGAGAACTGTGTACTATTGAATTTCACTTTGGGAATAAAATGAAAATGGTGAAATATAATTTGTCACCATTGTTAGTTTTTTTAAGATGGACATTAGTAACTTGAAATTGAGTTAAAAGAAATTTTTAATATTAAAAATTATAAAATTAAGCTGACATTTCTTCTAAGCGTCTTCTAAGCGTCTTCTAAGCATCTTCTAAGCGTCTTCTAAGCGTCTCCTAAGCTTCTTTTAAGCGTCTTCTAAGCGTCTTCTAAACGTCTTCTTAAGGGTCTAAAAAAAGGAAGTTTTTTTATGTAAAACTATGCTATACGACACAAAACAGAAGCCAGTAAAATAAAATAGATTACTTTTCGATCTTCACTACGAAAGATTGCGAAAAAAATAAATTCTTCGGTTATCCTGAGCGAATTAATACTAAACATGCTAGGATATTTTATTGGAATATTGTGGTACTTGCATATTTTTTTCAAATCTCCTTTTTAAATCTGTTTTTCAGTACGATATTGTCAGTCATGAAATTTGCATTATCGAAGACTTCCAGTATTAAATTGTGTGCTCTTAAAATATATTTTATTGCTGAAGACATGCCATTGATCAAAAGGAATAGTCGTATTAGTAAATCTTTCATTTTCACATAAAAAAAACTAATCATTTATTATAGAAAATCAGACATCATACTAGTTTGTTCAATAAGTCTGACGGTTCAATAAGTGAGGGCGTTGCGATTAGCCTAAATTTTTTTTATTATGTTGGTACACTCTTCATATGAACGTATGTGAAATTTTACTTCAATATATAAATTTATTCTTTGTTTACAAGCCATTTAGTATAGACATGTCATAGTATTTTTTTACAATGGAAAAAATCAAATATCGTGCAGTAATTGAATTTTCATTTCTGGAAGGTTTAAAAGCAAAGGAAATTTCTGAATGAATCTTGAAAGTGTATAAGGACTCTTTTGCCTTTAATTAGTACAGTAGAAAGATGGGTTAGTGAATTTAAATGTGGTGTTAAAAGCCTTAAAGACGATACACGTCAAGGTAGTCCAAAAACAACAAAAACACCAGAAATCGTAGAAAAAATATAGGATCTCGTATTGAAAAATTGTAGAGTGACTGAATGAGATTGAGTAGAAGACCTAGACATCCCATTGAGCAGTGTAAGCAATATTTTGACTGCAGTATTGAGTATTGGGTTTCACAAAACTTGAAAAATTGTAGAGTGACTGAAAGAGATTTAATAGAATCCCGGTATCTAATTGGGCAGTGTAAGCAATATTTTGATTGTAGTATTGAATAATGGATACCAGAAAGCTGTGTGCACAATAAATGCCGCATTCACTAACAATGGAACAAAAATACATTCGAATGCGACTTTCTCAGCAACATTTAGAGTNGAAGACCTAGACATCCCATTGAGCAGTGTAAGCAATATTTTGACTGCAGTATTGAGTATTGGGTTTCACAAAACTTGAAAAATTGTAGAGTGACTGAAAGAGATTTAATAGAATCCCGGTATCTAATTGGGCAGTGTAAGCAATATTTTGATTGTAGTATTGAATAATGGATACCAGAAAGCTGTGTGCACAATAAATGCCGCATTCACTAACAATGGAACAAAAATACATTCGAATGTGACTTTCTCAGCAACATTTAGAGTATTTTCGAAAGGATAAAAGTGAATTTTGTTCATCGATTCATCACTATGGATGAAACTTGGGTCTATCATCCTGATGATTCTGAATCAAAACAAGAGGCTAAAGAGTGGTGTGTGGTGTGAATCCAGGTTCTTCGGCTCCATAACGAGTTCGTGTTCAGAAATCGGCCAAGGATGTGTTAGGATCAAATTTTTTGGGAGGGGAAAGGAATTTTACTTGTGGATTACTTGGAAACTGGTAAAACAATANCAGGTTCTTCGGCTCCATAACGAGTTCGTGTTCAGAAATCGGCCAAGGATGTGTTAGGATCAAATTTTTTGGGAGGGGAAAGGAATTTTACTTGTGGATTACTTGGAAACTGGTAAAACAATAAATTCTGAATATTATTGTAACTTTTTAGACCAGCTAAACGAAAAAAGATCAGGTTTGGAGAAAAAAAAATTCTTTTTCATTAGGACAATGCACCGTGTTGCAAGACCATTTTGATAATGGCTAAAAGCCATGAATTAAAGTTGAAATTGTTGGAGCATCTACGGTATTCACGAGATTTAGCCCCTAGTGACTTCCATACTTTTCCAGACTTTAAAAAAATTCATGTTTGGAAAGCGTTAGGACTATTTATAATAATTTTCAGTATTTTGAACTGAAGTCAAATTGAATTTTTATTTGAGAACTTCTTTCATCTTTCATCTAAATCTCTTTTTTAAAAAAAATTCTTCCATCATTTAAGTTCCTTGATTAGAATATTAAAATGGTTGTATCTTAAAAGGATTTCTGAAACCATTTTAATACGTTGGAACAAAGTGGTTTAGAATAATCCGCGCAATAGGAGAGAGAATTCCTTGCGTTTCTTTTTTTTTTTAATGGTTCTTGTTTTTGAGTTTGGTTGGTAGGTTTTGGAAGTTAAATTATGATCCGAGAAAAAAAGGATGAAAAAGGTTCAAGTATTATATAAACCTAAGATGTTTTATTTCTGTACTCATTTAATCTATGATAGACGTTGGTTTAGAATATGTATATATTTTTTTTGTAGATTTTCTACAATATTTTTCTTAATGTTTTGATAAAATGAAATCAAATAATTGAAATCGTAATGAACTTATTCTCTTTAAGTTTCATACAAATAATTTAAGTTTTATGCTTATTATATTTTTTCTGAACCTTTCTTGTAAGAAGATATTTTCCAAGTAATAAAAGTAATAACAAGATGTCATAGTTTCCATCCTGATGAATCTTATGAAAATGGTTTTGTCATGCCAAAAATTATAGTCTTATTAAATCCTTTGAAAAATTATCATTCATGTCATGGTTATTTAGGTAGTCATCCTAGCAGATCTATAGTGGTACAGTCGTATATAATATAATATTTTTTTTTTTTTTTTTAGATTCTTCTAACAAAATATTTGTCACTTAACATAGAAACATAGTTTTAGTATTAAGAATACAATTTTGACCATTTTATACTTAATTTTCACCATCAACAAGAGAAAAAAAGGATGGAAAAGGTTCAAGTATTATATAAACCTAAGATGTTTTGTTTCTCTACTCATTTAATCTGTGATAGACGTTGGTTTAGGATATGTATATATTTTTTTGTCTCTTGAATTTAGGACCAATTTATATTAAATTTAATTCTATTGTCGTTTTTAAAGAGGATATTTTGTTTTGGGTATTATTTGGGTAAAACATAAATTATAAAATTTCATAAATATTTGTGTAGTATTTTAGTAGGCAGGCAATCAGACAGGCAGTCATATCTGAGCTTCACAAAGCAATTTATAGTATAACAGGGATTAGATTATAATTACTACCTATGTGATTTAATAGTATTATGTTATATTATTAAATAAGTCCATTTAAACCATAATATTATCCAACAATTCATGAAGATAAATAGCGATTTGTAAGAAGGAAATATCTAGTTAATTTATTTTATCTTAGGATATAACAAATTTCTATATCTAAAGAAATATTTGGCTGACAATACAAGTCTTAAAATAATTTCATTGAATAAAAATATAAACATTCACTAAAATAATCATGTGTTAGAAAAATAAAGGATGCAAAATAAGGATATTTATCCATTTTTTAAACAATTATTTTGTTCATTTCAATCAAACGTGAAAAATCTGACTGTATCCACGTGAACATAAAATCTCTTGTATTAAATTATGAACCATGACTTCCATTACAAGATAATAAAAAGCAAAAGAAAAAAAAAAGCTAAGGACATGCGTAGAAAATATTTTGGAAATTTTATCCTTCCAGGCAAAAGCTTTATTTTTGTAAGCTAAGAATGAAAATATTAGACCAGTTATCGTGTATATTCATAGTAAGAGATTTTATACCAAACCAGAATCTGATAATATGAAAAGCAAAAATCCAACTAGTTAAATCCTTTTTATTTTGGTTTAGATCCTTTTTTATAAAAATCTTTTTAGTATCTTTTAGATTTTCAACTTGAATACACGTGTTTTTGTTAGTGAATTCAAATTTTTATTACGATATCCTTTTTGGTATAAAGGAACTGTTTTTTTATTTTTATTTTTTTTTTATAATTCTTGGATTAAAAAAATAAATATATATTAACTTTCTTGTACTAACAACAAATATTTTATATTGTGTTGTTGAAAGTAAACAAAATCTAACACCTGAAGGATTTTAGAAAATTAGGAGTTCGAAAAGTGTGTGTAGTTTGAAAAAAATTAGTAGAATTTTTCTGAAAGTGCATAAGTAG
>JXPE01006388.1:1126-14251 GCA_001015215.1 Holcocephala fusca
AAAAAAAAATTAGTCTTAGAAGCGCAACAACCGGAAGGTTGTTTTACAAATGAACATAACATTGGTTGCATGGCAATGAAATTACAAAAATCAGAGAAGAGATTTTGTCATGCATCTTTCACAAAAACAAAAGAAAGCCGAATTAGTTGAATGTTGGTACATTTGAGAATTATTCGTCCCTAAATCTCTCCAACTGGAAATGCTAAAATTCATGATGAGAAAATATCCATTGCGATTTTTAGGTAGAAAAAAATAAACAAAATTCTTCTAATAGTGGTTAAAAATATGTAAAGCTCTCATAGCAGAGTCATTGGCATTGACGATATGTTGATTATGATTTTAGCCTAGAAGTCTTCCATGCTTGACAGCTTTGGGATTTTGTGTGACAGACTAATACGCACTTTAGCACAGTTTCAAGCCATTAATCATTCAAATTTGTGTTAGAATTGAGAGCATGGCTTGTAAGAAAGCACATTGACGTGTTGAAAAGGTGGTAAGCTGACATTGAAACCATCCTTTTTTCTAGATGGAAGGAAAATATTTATTTGCTTTGCTTTAGAGTTATGATTTGAAAAATAAGCTTAGACTTAACTTAGAATGAAATATCGTACTGAGTTCAATTTGTAAAATTAAAATTTTTTTTTCACACCTACTTGTAAGTAACATAGCTAAAAAGTAAAATAAAATACAGAAAAGATAATTAAACTTACCATTTTTCACGGAAACCAGTTCGTTATCGACTTGCAACGCTTGTATAGCAGACTGCAAACACATCACTAATATTACTACTAAAATTTGCTCCAAAGTTCTTAATTTGGTCATTTTCGTGATAATTTTTACTAATTTTATGCACTAATTCTGTGAGCACTGTGTACTAAACGTTTTTCTCCATTACTTTTGCATAGTAAAAAAATAAAATTATTGTCTGTTTGTTTTTATTTACTTGAAGATACACCTGAGAGTAGGTTCACTGGACATCCTATCGTTAAACTCAACTAATTTGCAATGATCTTTCTGGGAGGGTCGATCTTGCAGAAGTCTCTGATCACCTCATTATCTTCGCGAATGAACCGTTAACATTTCTTGTTTTTAATTTTCTACCTACCTACCTTTTATTTTTTTGTCTTTTAGAAGTTAGTAGTGTTTTTATCTAAAAGTTTAAGGGGCACTTTAATGAGTCTTTCACTTTGTCAGGAGATGAGATGTAGAAAGATTCGATACTTAAGATAACCAAGAATGTGCGTTCTCTGCGTTGTTGGGAGCTTTTTTTTTTTTTCTTTTATTCGCTAACTTAATTTTATGATTGAGAACATTTTTTGCAAGAAACTTTTCTTGTTCCCATTCTTCCTGTCATAAATTTACCTCATCATTATTTTGATGATCGGTGGGATCTTGTCAAGTTTTTTTTCTTGCTTTTGATATCCAAAATCACCAGCCAAGCTTAGTTTTGGTATTAAATAAGAAGAGGAAAAACTTAATTGCGGTTTAAGTAGGAACTAAACAAAGTGAAAGAAACATTTTGAGTGATGTTTCTTAATCGCGCATTGAAATTATATTAGATGACTAGGTTTATAAAATTGATTGAAGGATTGAAAAAAGTAGACATTTATTTGGTATATTCNTGCATAGCTTAGTTTTGTGTTTAAATAAGAAGAGGAAAAACTTAATTGCGGCTTAAGTAGGAACTAAACAAAGTGAAAGAAACATTTTGAGTGATGTTTCTTAATCGCGCATTGAAATTATATTAGATGACTAGGTTTATAAAATTGATTNAGCCAAGCTTAGTTTTGGTATTAAATAAGAAGAGGAAAAACTTAATTGCGGTTTAAGTAGGAACTAAACAAAGTGAAAGAAACATTTTGAGTGATGTTTCTTAATCGCGCATTGAAATTATATTAGATGACTAGGTTTATAAAATTGATTGAAGGATTGAAAAAAGTAGACATTTATTTGGTATATTCTCATGATTTGAAATTTCTTAAAGATATTTTGTAAGTAAATTTATTTGGGGGCCTAGAATTTGTAAAAATAGGTGCTAGGAAAGTATGACTTTCTTCAAAAATGTTCCAATTAAAATTAAATAGCTCTAAATAACCACAACATTGTTAATCATATAATCAATCTGAACTTCTTTGTGTGTATAAGGTGAAATAAAGTTTACGACTTCATTTGAATTTCCTACTTACTATTCGAGCGTAAGAGATCTTCAATAGATACGAGTATGAAAACGGGCTAAAATGAATTTATAGGATAAAAATTCTATGAAATAATTAGACTAGTTAGGATAATAGCTTGATTCATTCCAAGAAACTTTCTAATGTACTCTAAATGTCTTTTCTCCTTAATTTCTAAATTTCTTCCTTTCGAGCCAAAACTATTATTCGTTAGTTTTTTTTTAACCTTCTATTTAGTTTATTATTCAACTATGTTAGGTTCAGTCCGGTCTAGTAGCTCAGTGGTGTAATCATTGGACTATTCGCACAAAAGGTCGTGGGTTCGATTTCCGCCTAGGGGATAAAAAGGAGGAGAACAAAGGACTCACACGGATGGCCTAGGTGTTTAAAAAGATCGAGAGGATCCCTTCCAAAAAAAACAACAAAAAAAATATTAGGTTCAAATTATTATTGTAGCATCTATTTTTCATTATATCCATCTATCTGTCTTAGATCCTTAGCTGTTCAGCTCCTCAGATAAAAAAGAGTAGTTATAATTCTTTTTAATATCAAGAAATACTTTTGTATTTTACAAATTCGCTCAATATTTTCAATACTTCTATACTTCAATATTTCTGATATTTATAATATTTTCGCTATTTATTGTTTTAAAAAACTACTTTTAATATTTTTTTAATTGTTTTATTAAAATNAGGGATAAAAAGGAGGAGCACAAAGGACTCACACGGATGGCCTAGGTGGTTCAAAAGACCGAAAGGATTCCCTCAAAAAAAAAAATTTTTTTTTTCTGTAATTTAATTAATTATTTGATTAAATAAAAGTAATTCCAATTCTAGTGGACCTTTTACAAGATTTAAAATCGATAATTTTCAAGAGGTTGAAATCAATTTCAATTTCATACCTCTTGTAAATTTCATTAAGTAGCTTTGTGAATTTTGTAATATAAGAAGTAAATTTTGCTAACTACAAATCTTACATCATTGATATCTATGGTTTTTCAGTTTTTATGAAAACTATTTGAACCTGGTGGAAAGTGCAGTATGTGTTCTTTTTAAGTGCTAAAACTACCTAGTAATTTTAATATATTTTGTTATAAACGACATTCATAGCATTAATAGCAAGCTCAATTGATTAAATTACAATTTTTTAGATTTTCTTAATATAACATTACCAACTTATTTCTTTTTAGTTTCTTCCAAAAAGTGGAAATTCTTTAATTGCTACTGGTGCGGCTGATAAATGTATATTTGTATTTGATATAAATAGAAATAATGAGCCCATATGGAAATGTGATTGCCATTGGACNTCAAAAGAGAAACCACTTATAATTCATTAGTAAAATCTTGGTAACATTTACCTTGATGATTCCCATTTTGATTCTTGCAGACTATTCCCTGTATTGCTATTTGCATCTATCTCGTATGCTTTTAGGTGATGCAATTGGTTTTAAATTTTTGCATACATGAAAAAAGCATTAAGAATTTTTTTACTTTTTACATTTTACTTGAAAATATAAATAAAGCTTTTGATTTGCATTTTTGTTCTTGTTAGAGTCATAAGTNTAGGCTCTTCGTACTAAGATTACGTGATTTTAGTGAGTTAAGTAAATTTTGATNTTGGTAGTTAAGTGTTGTTGATTATTTTTTAGTACCTTAAATCACTTCATAAATAATTGTCTACTATAAAAATAAATTTCTCAATGTTTTTAAATTCTTATAGCATAAATTATAGGATTACACAGTTCTAATTAAATTTTAGCCTACAATATGATCGCATGTCTAAAAATGTTAGTTTTCCAAAGCAAAAAGTGATAGCTAGTTCGCTTTGAATTCTAAACAATTAAGTGAGGTTTTTATTCAGGCAGTTATTTTTGATATACTTTTAGATAGTATATAATTAGTTTCGTTCCTTATAAATTAATGAAAAATGCCTATAATGCCTATTTAAATTCACAATAATTAAGGTAAAGTTCTTATTATTAAAGAAATCTCAAACAAGAAATGATAACGTCTTCCTTCATTTGTACTAAATTATACTCTCTAACTAACTAAATAATAATACCATAGAAGAATAATCCAAAATTGTCTAGAACGATCAATAAAAAGTTGATCTTTAACAATGTTTTTTTGTATTGTAAAAGAAAAACCATTGATCGTTAGGATGATTTTGCTTACTAATCCACTTATAAATGTTCACTTATGTTTTTTTAAATAATGCAATTTTAATTGTAGTATTTTTAAACAATATGCAAAAAATCAAACACACAATTGAAGATCAGAGGATAATAAAATAATCCATGACAACTAGATCTGTATTGGAGTTGTAAAATGTAACTTTCGTAACCTAACCACGATCACCGAACAATCAAGACTGACGACTAATTTATGTGTTTCCATGCTTTTTTTTCGTTCATTTAATTGGGAACTAGTGGATTCATGACGGGATCTGTTGGTATGCTGGATACTTTGAAGATTTTACCTGTACTATTTATGTGCACTAATATAAGTGTTTTGCTATATTTTTTGTAGTATGGATTGCGAATGAAATGATAGTAAGAAAAAGCATTAATATTTGCTTCATCATAGACTAGTTCGAATTGAGATTTGTGAGGCCTGGATGGGCTGTATAGATTCCTTAGTTGGATTCATTCTTTAATATGTTAAGAAATTTTAAAAGTTAATAATTTCTTTAAAAAATTTTCAATAATNCCAATAATTGTATTCTACAAAAAGTCACTGAACTTTTTTAAAAACTTCTCCATGGGTTAAGAAATTATCTAATTATCCTATCAAGATGAAGTATTCTTTTAAGAAGAGAAGNTCAATAATTGTATTCTACTAAAAGTCACTGAACTTTTTTAAAAACTTCTCCATGGGTTAAGAAATTATCTAATTATCCTATCAAGATGAAGTATTCTTTTAAGAAGAGAAGATAATGTGAGAAAAATATAAGGTTTTAGTTCTTCGTGGAGTGATGATTCAATGTTTGCATTCCATACAACTAAAGCAAATGCATTTAGAATGCGTTCTTGATTAAAGTCACTGAACTTTTTTTTTCAAGAGTTTGCTAATATTTAAGTGTTGCTTATATAAATCTGAAATTAAAATCTTAGAGAGTAAAAGAAAGCAAGGATAGTTTGAGTGGATAAGTATTGGACGTAAGGTACTTTAGCTCTTATTTAACATATTTGCGATTTTTAAGTGTTTTTCTTATATTTCTGCAAAAGAAACGATTTCTGTATAAGATTCAAAAGAGGTCACTCTTATCCTTTAGTTTTATTGATTAATAGAATGATAGTACATGGTAGTATTGTCAATACAAAAATTATGAAAAAATTAAGTAAATTATGTGTAAGCTCTGGTAAACAAATACAAATTTTGCTAGTTTTTGCAATTATCTTCTTTGTAGCTATTTGATTAAAAAATTTTATTAATTAGCGAGTGACGAGATTTTCGAAGAAATTTTTTTTAAAAGAAATTAGTAAATTTTAAAGTGAAAGTAACAAAGATTGAAATAATGTGATAGTATTTAACTCGCTTTATATATTTTAAAGTTTATAACTACAAAATTTTAATTCAAAAAGTAGAAATGATTTTTCAATAAATTGATATCCAACTGTCCTTAAGCACTTTCTAATCTACTCGTATTTGAAGCGATTATAAAATTAGAAGAACTTTCTTTTACATTAAAAACTCTCATCGAAATGTTAAATAAAATCATACTCTGGGAAAAGAAGTTGTATATATTTGAGCTCATCAAACTAAATATTCNTATTTTCATACTCATCTTAAAATATTGTCATGATGAAAGACAAAAGAAGTTTGTAAAAAAAACTCCATTTCCGTTTAAGACAAGTATCTAAGAAAAAATTAAAGTACCCGAGCTTGAAGTTAATTTGGTTATCATGAAGCGTGAAAATATTAGCGAAATAAAAACTATATAGTATGTTCATCTTAAGGTCTTTAAAACAAGTGATTAAATATTAAAAACAATTTTATGTACAATTTATTTTTAAGAAGTCTGGGTTTCAAAAAGTTCGTGGAACTAATTCAATTCTACAATATAAAATTCCCAAGCCTAAGATAGTTTAACTGACTTAAATTATGATCTATTTCCCGAAGTTAATGATAATTTTTCATTCGATTTTACTACTATTAGAACTACGTTCCACATTTGGAGTTCGTAGATATGCGATTCATGTAAGTATCTAAAAACTTTCAGGAAATCTATGAAGAATTAACCTGTGTGTTTTTATTCTCATTTGCTATGAAAAATGGCATAGTAAAATTATAAATTGAAACTAACAAATGAATATAGTAATAGTAGTAGAATAATAAAAATGACGTTAACACTTGTGTTTCATTAAAATTTGACTGTTTTTCTCATTTGTTAATGAAAATATTAAGAAAACCGTGACCGCTTTTAGGAAGATGATAATTAAAAGCAAAATTCTGATCGTAATGATCAGAGCAATATTCCATGAAATCTTTAAATTAGTATCCATTTTTGAAGAAATAAAGAGGTTTTCATTAAGAGCAACGCATTTTGATTTTCAAATAAAATAAAAAAGAATTTATAATTTGATAATATTTTTAATTGAGATTAAAGTACAACTCTTGTCATTAATTATGAAATAGAATATTATTCAAATGCTTACCTCAAATGTTTTAAATACGAAATTTGGACTTAAATCATCCAGAATTTTTCTTATGGGATTCTGAATTTATTTTAAGGATTATTAGTATTTTTTTTTTATGAATTGACTGCGTCTTTTAAGCATCTTAGAATTTTTCTTTTGGGATTGTGAATTTCCTTAAGGATTGGTAGAATTTTTTTTGAACTTACAGCCTCATTTAATTCTGATAGAATTTTTGTTTTGGGTTCTGAAATTTTGTTAAGATCGGTGATACTGCTTTATGAATTTACTGTCTCATTGAAGTCTGATAGATTATTTTTCAGAATTTCTAAATTTTTGTAAGACCTCGTAAAATCGTTCTATTCACTTTCTATACCATTTAAGATTGATAGGTTTTTTTTTTTTTGGATTTTAAATTTCCTTTAAGATTGATAGAACTGCTTTATGAATTTACCAACTCATTTGGTCTGATAGAAGTATTTTTTTAAGATTTCTTAATTTTTTGAAGATCTCGTAAAATTTTCTTATGAATTTTTAACCTCATTTTTGACTGATAAAATTTTTCATTTAGTACTTTGAATGCCTTTTAATATCAGTAGACTGCTTTTTTCTTGCTTAAGACCTCGCTTAGCTCTGATAGCTTTCTTTTTTAAGTTTTGAATTTTCTTTAAAATTGGTGAAGCTGTTTTATGAATTGACTGTCTTATTTAAGTTTTGTAGATTTTCTTTCAGGATTTCTTAATTTTTTATAAAGGCTCGTAGAATCTGTTTATAAATTTTCGGCATCGTTTACGATCGATAAAATTTTTCTTTTGTGCTTTTGAATTTCCTTAAAAATCGGTGAAAGTTTTTTTTTGTACTTACAGCCCTTATTTAGTTCTGATAGAATTTTTCTTTCGGGATTCTGAATTTTCTTTAAGATCGATAGAACCGCTTTAAGAATTTACTAACTCATTTAAGTCTGAGAGATTAATTGATTTTTTTTAAGATGTCGAAAAATTTTCCAATGAATTTTTAACCTCATTTTGGACTGATAGAATTTTTCTTGCGGGATTTTGAATTTCCTTTAACATTGATAGAATTGTTTAATAAATTGACTACTTCATTTAGAACTGATGGTATTTTTCATTTGGCATCTTGGATTATGAATTTATAATATCATTTANCTCATTTAGAACTGAAGGTATTTTTCATTTGCCATCTTGGATTATGAATTTCTGATATCATTTAAGATAATTGGAATTTTTTATTAGTTACTCTAAATTTGTTTTTTTAAAACTAATAGAATTTTCTTATGAATTAACTGCCTTATTGAGGTTTGATAAAATTTGGTTTAAGGGTTCCGATTTTTTTTAAGGACTACCAGAATTTTTGTAATGAACTTGTAGCCTTATTTAGAGTTGATAGAGTTTTCCCTTTTGAATTCTAAATTTTTTTTTAAAATTGGTAGAATTTTGTTTTGAATTTTCGATATCTTGCGAATATTTACTATGATCGACTTTTGCATTTTTACTGATGGTAAAATTTCTTACTACCCACAGATGTTGTAATAAATAAATTTCGAATAAGAACGATGTAATTTTTAGAAAGAAGAGATAATAAAAACTATTGGAACTGATTTTATCTCTTTATTTGCAGAGAGACTTATAAGGCTTTAATATAAGGAACTTTTTTATTTCCATCGATAAATAGCACTCACTAATGCGGTGATGATTAAAACAATTTTTCAAAAATCAGCTTAAAATTTAGAAAAAAAAATAAATTTAATGCTTAAAATCACATTTTAAAACGTCAAATTCGCGAAATTGAGGAATAAAGTTTTGTAATTATAGAAAGAAATTTCATCGCCTATTTTGAAAGCTTGCAATCCTTAAGAGTAATCAACAGAGAATTAGCTAACAATCCTTCTTCGTTGAGTACTAAATCCTCATTTTTTACTTATGAACCATTTTACACTACAATCTTTTTTTAGCATTACTTGCCAAAAAATCGACTTATTAATTCTTTACACTAAAACACTTTTAGTTACTATTATTTACCAGAAATCTCTACTAAAGTTATGCTATAAAACAATTCGGAAGGAAATTTTTATTGTGAATGGAATAAAGTATGAGTACTTTTAAATGTATTTGCTTTTATTTATTTCTTTGAGATATATTTTTTTTATGTAAATAAAAAATAGTAACTAAATCATAGCAATGCATTTTTTAAAACAATTTCGTTAGTACTTTGTGGGTCTATTGGGGCAAGTACTGTAAGACTGCCTAATTTAGGCGTGATAAGATTTCTATTAAGGATTTTGAAGCTTTTAGTAGATTAGTAGGAGTAGAAGTAGTAGTAATAGTAGTAGTAGTAGTAGCTAGATTTAGTAGATTTTTGTTATGAGCTTAAGGCCTCATTTAGGTCTGACAGGATTTTCGCTTAGAATTTAGAACTTTCTTTAAAATTGGTAGAAATTATTTTTGTATTGATGACCTCAATTAAGTGTGATAAATTTTTTTTTTGAGATTCTGAAGTTCTTTTAAGGACTAATATTACTTTTTTTTTTTTAAAATAAATTTCCAACTTCATTTAGGTTTGATAGAATTTTTGTTTAGGATTCTTTATTGTTTTTAAGGATTAGTAAAATCTACTAATGAATTTAACCCATTCGAGACGAGGTATTGGTATTTTTTTTGAGATAATCTTCATGAACCGACATTAATTTTTCTTTGCTTTACACTCATAATTATTACAAAAAAAATAACATGTTTGCAATAGAAATCAATCAATTCGAACTTTTCTATTGGTACATCTCTCTTTGAATAGTTTCAAACTGATGATTCCCTGATACTAGTAGTGTAGTTAATAATTGATTGTCTCGAGGATTATCAATTAATTCATCTAAAATCTCACCATCAGCACTCTATATTCATATACATGTCTTCCCTATCTTTCAGATGACTGTCACTATCCAAAATAACAATAATTTCGGTAGTAATTTTTTTAATACCTGGAAGCAAACTACATGATTTTTATTAGCACTACTCATTTGTTCCTTTCCTCGACTAGAAAATAAGTTTTCGAATAGTAATACTAAATATAGGATTAGCTTTTTACATTTTAGTAGCAATTTTTCAACTTTCCTCGTATAAGGCCTCCAAATCTACAATCTAAATACCCTGGTAAATATTAAAACGAATATGAATTAAAATATGATTCAAAATTAAAAGCGTAGATAGTAACAATTGCAAATTCAAATGAAAAAAAAACACATTATATCAAATCTTATGTGCAAAAACGTGTCAGACATTATCTAAAACTTTTAAGAAGTAAGCGCTAATTATGTGATAAATATTGTCTCTCAAAGCTTGAATTGTTTAATTAATTAAACGCTTAACTTCTGCAGACTTTCTCTGTTACTAACCGATTGTGAAATACGAACTTTGAGAATTTAGGTATGCGTGTATAAACGTAGGAGCATATTTTCCGTAAATCTTTTTTGGTAAAGTTCTCAATTATTCAGAATAAAATTATGAAGAAGTTGAAAAATAGTATCATACTCGTAACCATCCTCCATGAATTTATTGAAGGCTTTAGAACTAAAAAAAGTACTACTAGATCACTTCACTAGTAGAGGCGACATAGTAGACTTAACTCGTTCAGAATGTAGTTAATTAAATTTTCGTAGCATAATTTATAGAGTTACTGAAATAACTTGAAATTCGAATTTTAAAAACAGTAGGATAATAGGTGCAATCTAGTAATTCTAGAAACTCTTGAAGAATTTTAATCGAATGGAATAAACTGTCGGAAAAATTCATGGATTTACAAGGAAAATACAAATACGTAGCAAGCACAAGCACTTAGTCACATTTGGTTTTAGTTTCATTAAATTTGCAAATGAGTTCAGATATATGAAATTAAATTGATCGATCAATAATAAAGGATTCTAAAACAAATCTAATAACATTCTTATAAATGAAAATGTTATTATTTTGTAGAGCCAAAGATCCTAAAAATTATATCCTTGAGAGATTTAAGAATTATTTTACGTTGACAATTATGGTCTTGGAAATTATGATAATCGGTAGAAATAATACCCGCTCTTTATCTAAATGAAAATTTTGTTATAAGCCAATTCTAGCGCTTTTTTCTAATATACACCTAACTAGGTTATCAATCCTTTCTTCAATATTAAACATTTTAACAATAATTAGATGATATTTATCAAGTGTTCTTTTTATTATCCAATAATCACTAAGCTTCGAAATTATCATGAGAAGTTTAAGTTAAAAAGCATCTGTAAGTTGATTATTTCACTTGTTTTACTTAAATATAGTAATATTATGTTATTTTCTGTATAAATCAAATAACTTGCTTTTTTTTTGGATATGGTCTATTTACACATTTTATATGGCTGTTGAAGCTGTTGAAGCTGTTGAAGCTGTTGAAGTGTAAATTTAACAATATGAAAATTTATTTTTAAGTAAGTTCGTATTTCGAAAATATGTTTTGGAACCTAAACATAGTTTGAGTATAGTTTTCAGTAAAAAAGTTGTAACAAAAATAAACGAATTCCAGTATTTACATTAATTTTCTTTAAATTGCTTGGGAAATTTTTTGAAGATCAAGCAGGAATATTATCAGTGGAAGATTTTTATTTCTAATTAAAATTTTCTTATCTTAAAATTAGATGCGCTGTAAACCCTCCAAGTAGAGTTGTGTAGGTTATTTTTTTCACTTGGACGGTTATTACAGCAATAACACTTTTAACTGCTTGTACAATTAACAAAATGTGTTATTGGAATGAGTGATTTATTTGCACACAAGTCTTCAGAAACTATATGCTGTATTTTGCATGAAGCCGATTAGTGCTATAATTTTGTCTTCCTTTTTTCATTCTTGGTATATTGGTGTTAATTGATTGGTTTTTCGAGAAACGATAGAATTATTTAGTTCGTGATACTAAAAGATGGAAATCGAGAACCCAATAGTAAGCCCAGATATACAAATGGTCTCTACCTTCTGATACCTTCAACTCATTTTTAATATCTATCAAAAGCACAAATTATTAAATTTTGCAATTATCTAAGCATTAAGATAAATTCTAAAGAGAACCTGAGTCATTTCAAAGTCAGTTTCACATAAAATAAATAAGTACACATAGACCATATGTTAAGTTCAATAAAAGAAAAACCTTTTGCGTAGTATCACCGGGGTAATTGCGTCAAACATAATGTCAATATCTTTAAAAATTTAAGAACAAAATCCCCTAATGAAGAGTAAATTTCGCTTGTTAATTAGCTTTTTTGTTTAAGCAACTGAACAATGAACAATTTACGTAATTTTAAATTCATTTTACGTCAAGAAATGAATAAAACGAAGGTTTTTCTAATCGAAATGTTTAGTAATTCAAAATGGTTTCAAAGTGTTTTTACGTTGTGTATTTGCTAATTTTTGTGCAAATTATTTGTGCAGAAGGATCTGAAAAAATTTCAACTGTTCGTATTTTTGATGACGCTGAAAAATTCCTTGGTTTCGGCACTATAATTGATCAACTTCCCAACAATGATTTAAAAGGTACAAATTTTATAGTTTCATGCTGTTTTGAAAGATTTAGTTATATCCAATTGGTCATTGATTTGAAATTTCCTTAAGTTTTTCTAATCAAATGGAGGTTGATCCTGTGATATATTTTCTTTTTTCAAAGTTGTGCTAATTTCTGGCTAATAAAAAAAAAGTGTACCTTTCTAAATTATCTCTTACATTTGTAGGAGTTCGTAGTTTTGCCATCATATATTTGTGAAATAACTTTAGCTTTAATTTCTCGGAATAAATAATTAATAGAAATTTTTTCTATTTCAGTTCAAATTACTAAAAGCATTGTGAAAAACTCGGGTTACAAACCAAACCGTTTAAAAGTAGAAATAAATGGGGCAAAATACCCAGTTAATCCAAGATATTTGAAAAAACCGACGTCTTCAATTCTTACTATTCAGCTAAAATTTGAAGTAAATTTTGTTAAGTCAAACCCGATAGGCACCTTAAAAATTGAAATTCCTAGTGATACAGGAATTGAAAAAATTGATGTGGAGCTTGCTGAGAAAGATAAATGTGAAGGTCAAACAACAATGACTAGATGGGTCAAAGCAGATTATTGTGTCTCTCCATTGAATAAAAGCGAAACGCGTAATTTGGACGGAGCAGCACTGATCGCCGAAATTTCTAAAGGAAGGCAATTACTAGGACTTGTTACGAATTCTTTCAAAACTGTCAAACATTATGGTGTTGAAAAAACTATTAAATAACCTCTTAACTTCCTTTTTTCTTTTA